>OX638297.1:36925760-37206773 GCA_951812265.1 Taphrorychus bicolor
CGGGTTTTTTACATGCAAGATGGGGCGTCACACCATCCTCTGTGTCTTGCATTCAGCAGCAATCGATTGGAATAAAACCAATTTTTCGCCAGTTTTCAAGTTGTTTGTGGCCAGTTTGGCAAGATTTGTTGTCACTGAAAAGAGTTTTTTTCACAGGCACTATAGTCTCCAGATACATAGATAAAACATGAAAGAAACTGGTCTTAGCAGATCAAACATCCATCGCTATCTGCTTACTGGTCTTGCTTATTTGCTATAAACATTTGTTACACCAATGAATGTTAATTTGGATTAATGGGTCCCTCAAATCAACAAAATGAATGAGTTTTGACTCTCTAAAATCCACATACAGTGCAGGACAACCGAGACCAACGTCGAGAAGTTGTCAATGTGTGGATTGGCATTTTGGGGCCCACTGTATTTGGTTTTCCAATGAGATTTTGTCTGTCATAGAAGAGTCCAGCACTTAGCAAGGGTTTTTTACACGCAGGATGGGGCCTCGCGTCACACAGCACTGCAAAATAGACACTTTTGAAGTAAAACATTTGGAGATAGATGAATTCACCTCAATAACAACAACAACAACGAACACCCTTAATTGGTGACAAGAGACAAATGGTCATGTCATCGTGGTTGTCGTATTGCTAAACTAAAATGAATTAGACAACCAGCCATACACAAATTGGAATGATTTTCCTTTTACTAATTATGATAATTATAAACGTAACTTTTACTTACCTATAATTTAAGAACATTATCGTCAGGTTTTCAGTTAATTTTATCTGCATAATCACGTTAATTACTACATGATAGTCCCTCAAAATAAATAAGAAAGGAAAATCGGCTCTGAATCTGACATATGAAATTATTATGTTGGCGACACTGCACATGCATGGTGGGGGTGACGCGCCAAATTCAAATTTTTGCACTTTTCGAGGCGTTTTTCCAAAAAATAGCCAAAACTGTGGTATTGAAAAAATTACAGGATGATAACTGACTATAAACTCTACAACTTTACTCTTAAAAGTTTTTCAATCAAATCAACCGTACAGGCGCAAAAAAATAAAAACCGATTTCCCATGTTAATCTCCTATGTCCAGGGTTCTGCTGGACACCCGGTATAAATTCCACGTTATATGCGATTGGTTTACTTTTATCACGTTTTTTTGGAATACATACTTTCTGAATATTATGTGAATTGCTTCGTCACATCGAAATGCGTGCGTTGCTAGCAAGATTATACACCAGTGGTAAACCGGTCTTAAAAAGGCATCCAATCCCTTCATTTACTGTTTTGGTCTTTAACGTAATTTAAATTATCGGGGAACACACTTTTAAACTTAGTTCAACTTTGTTAAATCCCACCCTTGTTACGAAGCTCATTATATATGGAATATAATGAAAATTTTCTCAATCCCATGGAAGCCTCGGTCGATTAAATGAGAAAGGCGTCTCTAGGGTATGGACTGATTGATAATCTAGTCTAGTCCATGTTTCTATGTAAGGCGATTGGCGAGGAAACCTTTTAATAATTAAATAACATATACCCACATGCAATATTAGCTCTTATATCGCTTCACCGAAATCACTCCGCCAACTTCCAGCGGAAAATGGAATCAAATCAAAAACTTTGACGGCATATTCCATATTCCATCTAATTGATTTGTTTAACTTTTCGTAAATAATAAATGGTTAAATTTAAAACCGGCAGAGCAGGGAACATTCGGTTGACCTGGAACGGAAGTAATGAGTTTCCGGGTCAAACGGGCATTTTAGGAGTTATTCGCAAGGCAATTTATTAGGTGAGTAACATGCAGTTTCCAAACATAATTGAATTGTGGTGAACAATGTGAATTGCGGGGGTTGCCAATGTTTCAATTTTGCTCCAATTGCTCAGAAGAAACCATTCGCCTGAAAGCTCCGCAATAGTATATTACATACTAAGGTAGAAAGTGTTTCATTTCTCACGAGAGGTTAAGAAATTAACCGAGCTGTGCAGTGTCGAGTTTAACTTGATCTCGAGACAGAATTGAAGCTTTATATTTTATATATCAAAATTTGAAAAAATATTGGCCTCTTTGAAGAGACAAAACGGGAGATATAAGGCAAAAAACTCAAGTGGGTTTCAACGGAGAATATTAAAGCCTTTGTGAAGAAATTCGAAAGCGAAGTTCAAGAAGTTTTAGACCTGCTTTCTCTTAAAGAAAATAAGTAAATAAGAAACGAAATACTAAATAGACATTGATAATTTTTAAGTGGCGTTAATAATTGGCGTGAAGGCCTGCAGCACTGACGAACTATACAAAATGAATAGAATTAGCGTGGAAAAACTACTACTGGAGTCCTAATACAAAGCTTATTTTTATAGATCGGTTTTTGTCAGTTATATGACTTTGGACGTTATTTTAAAGGTGTTAAGAGCCTTTTAGTTTTTCATATTAGCAACCGCAGTTGAATAATCTGAACTCCAGTCCGAAGAGTCGGGTGAGAGTTCGTTCGACGCCTTTGGGAAAAGAGCGCTATTTTTAAGAAAATTCAGAAACCTAACGAACCACTGCAGTCCATAAAGAAATAGAGATCACTAAAAACAAAAATAACAAATTTATATTCTACACCATTTTCACATGTAGTTTAGAAAGTATCATTGGTATTTTAGAACTGTCACTTGGCTTTCAGAATATATCACTTGCATTTCAGAATAGTCACTTGTATTTCAGAAAACTACACTTGAATTTCAGAACAATCATTTAAATTTTAGAATATATCACTTGTATTTCACAAGGCGTCACTTGTAGTTTAGAATATATCACTTGAGTTTCAGAAAGTTGTTTGGGAAAAAAGTTTGTTTTTTGCATTTGTGCGGAATTCTTCAAAAAAGGAAAGTACAGTGCAGGACTCAAAAACCACTTCAGCACAATATATTTTCTAAAAAATTGGACTTTATTGGCACAACTTAGCATTTCCCTTATCGCTGCCGTCTTAGTAATGGAAATATACCAGTTGGAATAAATTTTATATTTGCCAAGAGTAAATTGTAGTTATTGTTAAATTTTATGTGTATATCAAGTATACAATATTATATATTATATAAATTTATACAATATAAAAAAAGGAAACTCTGTTGAAGCTGCATCGCATGCTTTTTCAATCCGATGCTGAACATAGTATGTAATTTATTTATTTTCTGAAATTTAAATGACAAATTCTGAAATACATCTGAACTTTTCTGAAATACAAATGACTAATCTAAATTCCAACTGACGGCTTCTAAAATACATGTGACGCTTCTAAATTTCAAATGATACTTTCTAAAATACAACTGACTATTCTGAAATACAAGTGATGATTTCTGGAATACAAGTGATATATCTGAAATCCAAGTGACGTTTTCTAAAATACAAATGATACTTTCTAAACTACATGTGAAAATGGTGTAGAAAGAAATATTGCTCACTGTAACGAATTTATTGTGATTTTTTTTAACAAAGGTTTTAGGTTATTCTACATAGGGTTGCTTTATCTCCTGGTAAAGATATCTCCTTCAAAAATAAACGAGTGTCAAAAAAAAAGGCTTGAAAGAAAAAAAAAAGACTTTCAAAGGCTCTTTTTGGACATTAAAGCCCCTACCCATAAAAGATACGTGACACTTCAAGTGTCAATTGTTAATATCTGACAATGCAACGCAATCATTTGACAGATTGGAATGTGAAATTATGGAATTGCAAGATTGGGAGCATTTGATGATTACAAAACCACTACCACCACTTGAAACGTGTCACTAAATGGAGATTAAATTATTAACAATAGAACTAGTTTTAAATAAAATGTTCATATTTGCATATTTTTATAACAAACAAAACGTTATCTTAACAAACATATTATATTAATATGACATGAAATATTTAAAAGAAAAAAAAATGACACCAACCGATTTGGCAAGATAACCAACCAGCCTTTTGGCCACAGTAGTCAATTTTCTATACACATTGCAGGGTAATGCTTCCTAACGCAGATACTTTTACTGCATATTGCTTTAGTGTACGAGCCATACACAGACTATATGCCCATAACAGAGTGGATATTCTGTAACGGCTTGGTGGATTCCAGCTTCGATGCAGAAGATTTTGCTGATGTTTGTTTAAAGGTGGTAGAAAATGATGTACGAGCGAAACATCTTGGATTTCCATTGTTTTTATTGAGTTTTATACACGACGTTTCGAGCAGTGGAATATTTGTTCATTTTCAAGTGAAACTTGACACTTGAAACAAGTAGCATCTTACCACAGCATTTTACCAGTTAACCACCAAATTTCCTAATTGATGACTATATAAAAATTGAAAATGTAGCCGTGATGTGTGTATGAAGGTATCGTTTGAAACGACGAGCGTAGCGAGTGGCGCAATTCACCTGAGGTATTGATACCTATTATATGCAAGTTGGATACTAAACTTTGTATACCCCTAAACTTACAATTTTTACATAATAATCATATAGATAACTCGGTCGTCAACACGCGTTTTGTTTTGATTGTCAAAGTTGAAGGGACAATTATGGCGGCCATCAGGGCGACCATAATAGTTGAAACCTTCATTTGTTTTGTTTGTAATGTAGCGTTTTCTTTTTCAGAAGGAAAGCCTACTGGCGTCCCTTTCATTCTTTCATAAATCAACTGTAATACGGCATTTTATTTCCAAATAAATATGATAACCTTGGCCGCCATGTTTGTTCACCTTGATTATCGTTTCTATGTGATTCTTCTAATTCGAGCTCTATGGCTAGAAATCCTTTGAAAGTTGACAATTTTGGACATTGACATGTGTCTGGGTTGATTAATTATTTTGCTGTCTGTACAGCATGGCCAAATTTCACCAATATTTTTACTTAGATTCCCTTATTTTCTTCATGTGCTCTTCTAATACTTTCCCCAAAATGTATATTTTATTTAGCAACAATAGCAGAATTTTCATATTTCGCGGTTCATTCTCTCCTTCCTTTTATTTCCCCTTTTTGACATTTTAATTTCCGTTTTTTGACCAATTTTGAGCCCAGGTGGTAAAGGTAAAAATGTTTGATGGTCCCTTTCCCATCTTGACCACTGTCCAGGGCACATCGGACGTGAGCCAGTCCCTAAACGGCTACAGCCTAGCCAAGTGGCTATTGTAAAATATTCTCATATTTTGGGGTAAGACCTCCTTTAATTAATTAAAACTTATCTAAGCCTTTCTTTGTTCAATTATTAGGTCCAAGGTGTGAGTACTAAAACTCAATACCTCCTATTTTTTCGGATCTTACAAGTGCCATCCATCCATCTTGCATGTATGCTGAAAATGGAGCTGTTAGAGACGGTGATGGCTCTTAGGTATTAAACCGTCTGGGTTTTGAGCCCCTTTGCCGAAAATGGAGCCGTTGGTGACGGTCATGGCTCTTAGGTTTTAAACCGTCCAGCATTAACACACATGATACACTGATCCTCTACCTCAACTAGCAAGAAAGCCCTACAAACTGGCCAAGTACTTCAACTGGTAGGAGTAGATTTAATAACCAAGTGTATCTGCACTAACAATAGATAAGGACTAACACCATAATAAATAAATGTGCCTAATTTTAATAATTCCTGTTGGTTTTACTTTGGTTTGATCACCTAAAAAATATGAACATCAATTACTTTCTATGATAATTTTCTTAATTTTTATATTATAGCTATATCTGTAACTTAAATTGAGTGGCGTCCAATTAACAGGTCTAGCTTATCTAACTATACTAAGCTTCAACCCTGTTTATGTCGTTTTGAACCATGACCTAGCTCTCCACCTACCCAAAGCTGCCGTTCGCATAGTATGTGACTTTGCTAACTTTTAAATATTTTTAAAATACGTCACCGTAGTTTCCAACATAACGTTGTCTGCATGCATTTCTTATGTAGGGTATAATAAAAAGAAACTAAAGACGCAGCGTGAATAATATTTACTACTAGGTGCTTTTAACTTACAACCTGACATATGGTGACCATATGCCGTGGACAAAGAATGTAGTACGAGGTGTTCATTATAAGACTTCATCTAGTTGGCTGTGAAATGTCAAAAGAAAAGGATGGAGAAACAAAAGTCCATTTATTTTGATTATGTCATCTTTTTCTGTCAACATTTCATAGTCTGCTAGATAAATTTTTATAATTAACACCCACCCCGTATTCAACTTGCATAAAGTAGGCATCATTCCCTCAAGTAAATTGCCCCACTCGCTACGCTCGTGGACATAAAATATCACTTTTGGGATTGATAATCTGCATTTTTTCCTAATCGGATAATATACTATTTTGTGCTTTTATTGCTTTTTTACTTATATTACATATGCAAAGTTACAGACTCTAGTCTTTGGACTTTTGCCTACTGAGTAATATAGACATAAAATTATAAACATTTTAGCTTCGACGAAGAAGTCCGTCATTTAGTTGTTTTTCCTAATGCACGACCGTGTGTTAGCGTACGTTTTCGGAGCTATTAATTCCGTATATTTTCGTAGCTGCAGTGCAACGACAAATATTTCATTGTACACAAAGTCAGTAAGGTAATAGGTGAGAATGTTCTTGGGTATTCGCTCTTGAGTTCGGTCTGATAGACCGAATACCCAAGAACACTCTCACCTGTTCATACTAGTCGGTCAAGTCGGTCAAGCTTTGTCAGTAAGGTAAGACAGACGTACCATATACTGCATAAATTTAACAGCTTTATAAAATTCAAACAGGCCACCAGAAATGAAGCTACAATCAGCAACACAAACAATGATAGTTCCTTCATTGAAGGAAGAGCAAAAAAGAAAATGCAGCAAAAATCGGAATTACAAGGCTGGAAGTAAAAGTGAGTGTTTGAGACATATATTTTATAAAGAGATGTGATCAATGCATTTAAGGTACTTATTCTTATACCACTATAATTTTCTCCTAGACTAATAAAAAAAATACCTTGATTTACGTACCTTCACAGATTTGTCAAAAAATTGCCAAAAAATTTGCATGAAGATTTGAGAGCTTGAATGCATTTTAATTGTTATTTGCCAATAATTTAACTTTTTAGTAAAATAACAATCAAACATTTTCTAAAATTTTGCATGCACGAAATATACTTTTCCCACAACCCCTTACAAAAACAAGCATAACAATCGGAAATAGCAGCTGGTAGCTCCGATGACTTATGCTAACACACTGCCGTCCACTAGGAAATAGTTACTTTCCCAACAAGTGCGGAAAGTGATCCTTTTCCGCACGCGACTGCAGCAGGCCGAACGACGCGTAGCGGAGTTCTGCCATGAAGTCGAGTGCGGAAAAGATACTTTACTTCATAGTGTATCATTTAGAACACTTTTACGTACTTGATTTTTATGTGGTAAATGGCTTTTTACAGGATTGAATACCGTAAAGAAATTTTACAGTATTGAGTACCGGCACATCTTCTATAAATCCATTGTATCCATGGTAATGAAACTATTTGTCAAACTGGTGATTTGTCAGAAATATATTCGCGGCGCATAAAGTAATTTTTTTCCTGTTTTTAATAAGTATCAAGTAATAGTTATTTACGTTATAAGTCCGGTAAATATATTCTTACAGTTGGTGTAAGATGATGAATTTTGAAACGACTACTGTAACACGTTACCGGACGTACGATGTACAACATTTTACTTCATACTTCTAACTGTAACGTAAATAACTATTCCGCAAGTGTTAGGAACAATATTTTTTCTACGAGTAAGGACGACTTTTAAAATTAGCAGTAAAACTTCAGTTTGAAGTTAAAACACCAGACATGAGGGACATTGCATTGTTTACCTGACAAATTGAAACAACGCAATGTACGTCATATCTGGTATTTTAACTTCAAAAAGAAGTTTTACTGATAGTTGTAAAAGTCGTCCTAAAACTCTGTCAATATACTGGTATTTATTGCCTCAGCTGCGCGATGAATGATATTTGCTTACTTTTATCGCACATAGCAATAACTGAAGAAATCAACCTTTTCATTTAAAAAATGCAATATCGATATCCTGACTTTTTTGCAAAACTAAAATTAAAGATGCAGTACAGGTGTAAGTAAGATGGTATACCAAGCACCTAATGCCACCATTCCTGACAACTATAAATGCAAATTTCCGCACTAGTGGGGAAAAGGATAACTTTCCGCACTAGTGCGCAAAAGTACAACTTCCCGCACTTAAATGCGTGCGGAAAAGTAAACTTTCGCGCACGCGAGTAGAAAAAATAATTAAATGATGGACTTCTTTTTTTTGCTTGTCTTATTTAGCTTATTACTTTGCATATCTTATTTAGATATAAAAAGTAATAAAAGCAGGAACTAGTACATTATTCGACAAGGATATAATGCAGGTTATCAAGCGATTCTCTTGAGGAAATGATGCCTATGTTATGCAAGTTGAATACCATAATCTGTTTACGGTTAATTTTCAATTTTTTCATAGTCATCAATAAAGTAATGCAATTTTTATGGAGTGTATAATGAAAGAAACAAAGTACGCAGCGTGAATAATTAAATGGAAATATTATTCACGCTGTGGCACCTGTTTCAATTCAAAAGGTATGAGATACGTTTAACGGATGAAGAAAATAGTCGTAATTTTTAGTGGTATATTGACGAACAGCTTTCTAACAGTCTAAGAGGTAAAACAAAGCTTGTCCCAGAATTTTGTTGGCACGACTGTAGTTATTAAAAATATGAAGTGACATAAACAGCAAATAACGACCATGGTAAAATTGCGATTTTAAATATCCCCCTTAAATTGTACCAAAATTGATATTGGTTTTGGGGTCAAAATGCATCGTTAGAAGTTTTAATTTTAATTTTGAAAAAATATTTTTATCAGGTTTTAGCGAGAATTTTAAAATAGTAATTTGTGGGGGTTTTAATTTATATTTTATAGGTAGCGATAATAGAACTGCCGTTTTTAAAACCTTAATTATAACTTATGATACTTCCATGCTTGTTAAGCAGCCCACAACAAATACTGCATTTTCTAGCTGCCTAATAAATTGTGTTTTATGTAATTAGGTCTGTTGAATCTGCTAATTGTACGCGATGTAGATTCGTACATTTGGGAATATCAGAGCATGAGGCAGTTTTATATAAATCAAATTTGAATGTTGTATAAGCAACAGAAAAGAGAAAATTAGCTCGAACCCTTTTGCAGGGTTCACAATCCCAACGTGTCTTTATGTGGGGTACAAGGATTTATCACAGTAACACCCAAAGTCTGAAAACCTATTTATGAGACCGAATTCGCAGGTTTTTTTGAGAATATGGACTACATGTACAATATGGTCCGCCAGGAACTGCGTCGATCGATTATGGGAATTCTATTGACATTGACAACACACAAAATAATTGACTTTAACTTGATGATTTTTAATCGAAGATCCTGTATATTTTAGCATTTTTAAATTTACCATAAAAATCTAAATAATTTTCGTGTGTAAATTCCTAAACCTAACTTTAGTGGTTTTTGGTTTTATTATTTTTTTAAGATTGGATGTATTTGGGCTTAGCTTAAATAATAATTTTAAAGAAGATTTATTTTGCATAGTTCAACTTTTCGTAAACTGATTTATACAAACGCAAAAATGACTATGGATAAATAATTATTCTAAAAGCTTAATCCATGGTACGCAAAAAATAATCCTAGTCCAATTGCTCCGCCGTAGCCATACTGGAGCCAGTTAAATTGGATGGATGGATTTTGAGCAGTGTTTGAATGCTAAGTCTCACTTCAAACATAACTAAGTTTGATGTTACGTAATTAAATTTAATATTTTCGTTTCACTTACGTACAAAGGATATCTAACTGCAAATCTCTTCATGTCAAAAACACATGTGACTTTGGACTTACCTGAAAGAGAAAGAGAAGAATAGTTAACATACGTTACAACAAATCTAAATAAAAAATCATGTATAAATAACACAATAGTCTCCGGTAAGATCCGCACCAACAAATCCGGTATAATTTTTATAAAATTGCACTAAATTCAAGTAGTGAAAGTGTTCTAAATGATTTGAAATCTTTCACTGTAACACACCACTGTCAATCTCTTAGCACCTGGGCTCTTCTAGTTACACAGTTTTCTTGAAGGAACTCCATATTGGCCGTAAATGCTTCTACTGGTTGCCATGAGTGATATTCTACAAGATTTTTTGAGCTTTTATTTTGCCGTCGATTGGACTTATTTAAGTTTACAAAATTTAAAAACATTGTCTTCTAATACATACTTCTTCTCTAGACAGAAGCTATTGTGCAGGGCGTGAGGCTCCAAATGGCCGGAATATGCAAGTTTAGGCAAAACCAAATTAAATGATGTGTTTTTTTTTGGGCATGATGAAGCCAAGATCAATTTGACCGGCGCATAGTATTTTTCAAAAAACTAAAGCACCCATTAAAAAATTAATAGAACTTGTTAAATCCTGGCAAAATATAAATAGCTGCAAAACGAGGATTTCCAAGTATTTGTAGGCTAGTTCTATCAAATGAAAATGAAGGAAAAATCCCAGTAATTAGCAGCTTTAGTAAGCATGGTATACTACCAGCAAATTAATTATGGTAGCAAATAACATTTATCAGCTTTACATTTAATGCTGAACTTATTTTTGTTGACGCCCAAAGCAACGAAGTTTACGGCCACCAAAATGCAAGAAGGTTTTCAAAGAAGTTGGCTAAAGTAGAAATTGATTGCGAAGCGGAATCTAGTGAACCTCTACAAGGATTAGTGTTGTCACCAAAGCCAAAAGAACATTGTTAAAAGCAGAAACCGTATTTCTGGTAAATGGCTTGATTTATTATCTGCGTTAGAGGTGTTATGCAGAGAATTATTTTCGTTTGAGATGTTATGAGGCTTTGTAATGTGCGGCAGCGTATGATGCCTTCGGCAACAAATCTTACAGTTAGAAACCTTGAAGCATGATTTCGTCGCAAACAATTAATATTTTTTTATACGAGCTATACGACTGTGATAAGGATTTTTATCATTCAGAGCCGTGGCGCTGGTATCTTTTTACGGCCCCTCAGTCTCAGAACTTATTTCACGTATTTTTTTTAAATCATCAACGTCAGCAAAGGTTGGCCAGTAAACTACACACTCACACTGCTCCTAAGCTGGCTTAGTAGTGTCAAGCAATACTAGAGTTCTTCTCAGACACTTTCAAGGGATCCAAAATGCCAGCAGGCTCCCCTTTTTGCCTACTCTTAGGGTAATTATATTTTTTTATGCTAGAGGACCTGCTGTCTGAATTTATAAAAGCTTTAAAAACGCCACAAAGATGTACCCACTTGTTACGGGAACTAGAAAATTATGGCCAGCTTAAATTTGATGTGAGTGGAATTCGCCTCAAAAGGATTATTAAGGCTGAGGCGTCAGAAACCATATAATGCTATTGGCGTAAAAATCTAAAGGGGCTTGTGGCTTATGAAACAGTGTAGTTATTACCTACATAAAAATAAAATTTCTATTCTGCCGTTGTTGTTAAAGTACAATTTTCTACCATTGCGGAAGTTTAGTTTCACCTACTCTCACAAATTGAGTCTCAAAGCGATGTGGGTTAGGAGTTTTCCAATCAGAAACGTAATCAACACACCCTACGATCGTTATAATTATGCAAATAAGTCTAATGGCAGGGATGATTATTACTCAGGCTCTTACTATTAATAAGTTACCCCATTGTCTCGAACTAAAATAATTTTCTCGAGGGAAATAGCAGAATGAAGATATTATCACTTCGCGTTCGTTCGACGAAGTCGTCCAACTTCTATTAGAACGAGATATTGATTTAGGATTTTGCCGATAGCGATTCAGGGTTCTAAATGAAAATCTTTGTTACAATTAAGAACTGTTTGTTTGAAGCGAGATTTATAAAGGGTCTGGCTTTAAGAGATTTCGGATAATTGGAATTCCTATGCATTTTCCTTCAAAACTTTGCAAAAGTTCATGCTTTTTTGCAAATATGAATTTGTTTGGATACCGACATTGCACAGTTTTGTGTTGGTTATGTCGGTCGGTTAGCCTAACGTTAGTTTCCATTTTAGATCATAATAATTTTTTTAGCAAATTATTATTTTTTGATATACGGTAATAATGGTTTTAAAAGTGTTCTTCGGTGAGTTTTTAAATTTAAGTATATTAAGCAATATTTAAGAACATCAGGCCATGAGAATGGACACATAAGACTCATTTTTTTAGAATAAATCGGGGTAATTTAAATGAAAGCCGTTCGAAGAACATTCTTTCAATGATAAACTAAGGCTCTCAAGCAGCAACTGAAAGTAAGAAAGCGACTTGCTGTGGTTGAACTGTGGGATGTGCATATTCAGGCGTATGCAGACGACGTTGTGATCCTGATTCGAGACTCAATTATAAAGATCGCATAACAGCAATACTCCGGGAGATTATTAACAGTAGTATGTTAAGTGCATATAAAAATGTCGAAAATTTTGCCTGAAGGTTTGCTGTCTAGAAACAGCTTAAACGCATTTTATTTAGGAAAATTTAATTTTTATTAGAAAATGTAATACAATTCATTACAATTGTGACTAAGGGTATCAACAATATACACATCAATAGAATGCAATGTCCAATTAGGTCGTTTTCTCTGTAGTTCGGTGACAATTGCACTGCAGCTTTAATGGATGAGGGAAATAGTCAACACCATCTACGAGTGCTGTCTTGGGGAGAAGATGGGGGACTCTTTGAAGCCACCATCCTTGCTGGGCAAAACTATTCAATTTGCAGAAGAGGTAAAATATCTGGGCGTTATACTAGATAAGACACTCGGCTGGAATGCACCTATGGAAAGAATGATCAGCAGGGCTAAATGCAAAAGGTACTGCGCAAAAAACTTCATTAGACCAATGATCATGGAGCCATTGTCTGGCATTCCGGACAACACCAACATGGCCATTAAAAGACTTCTCGGACTAATTCCGCCCTACATTCTCATGGAGATGGAAGCGTGGAAAAGTGGTGTATATACAGACTCTACAACACACAGTGGGGGAATGTTACGAAACGTCAGGAAGAAATTCCATTCTACCACGGCTTCAAGGCCCGGAAAACACCTTAGATTGTATTTTGATCGGCCGTGAAAGGCTTCACAGTCAAATAAAAGATATAGAGTTATTGCTCTTGGAAGTTTTATTGAAAATATCTACAAAAGCATTGACTCTGATGTAATCTCCTAAGCATTGGCTATGGAACATTGACTCTGGATCACAGTCCTCTTTCTTGATATAACAAAGGCTCTTGAAGGTGTCGAAAACGATCTTTTACTCGAAAAGCTTGTATTTAGTTTGACAGGAAACTGCTATCACGTTACTAAGTCACATCTTTTAAACCGCAAACAGTATGACAAACACCAGGGTGCGAAATCTAGTCAAATGATATTCAGGTAAAGGAGAGTTTAAGTAATGTCTTGGGACTTCTTTTATTTATTTTGTACACATACGTCTTAACAACCAGAATGGAATCCAGCAATAGTACTAGATTCCATTCTGAATTACAGAGATGATTCCGGACAACATAATAGCCAACTTATCTATGTTAATTTATGTTAATTACCTATTATATCTCTACTAAATTATTCTTATATACCAAGAAGACTTACATAGTGAAATTTTATATACGCCAAAGCAATCACACTAGGAGTCAGTTGACGAATGATACATATTAATATGACTCTGACTTGAAGACTTGGTATTGCAGACATTGAAGCATATAGTTAACAAAACGTCTTAGAAGTGTTTTATTTTTCTAATATTGAATCCACATTTAGATATGTTATACTATATGATTAGTATATGGTATGTGATTAGAATAGTGTGGCATGCAGCCCATTTCGTAATATGTTTCAAATAAAATATGAAGAAATATGTAAATGATCATTAATGAAAGAATCTATTCTGAGTTTTACTTCACTCTTCATCTATGAGGCACTTAAACTTCATTAGGCTAAACATACCTTAAGAACTCAAAACTTTTTCATAATCACGATTCTAGAAATGGCTGTGATCCTCAGTGACCCCCGTCATAGATTCCAACTTTGTAAGGCAAATCCCTATTATATACGGTCCGTATTGTAACACAAGTTGTCAATACAATTAAAATCTATGAGTAACTTTCAGTTTTACAAATCCGTAAGACAATATTACTAGTAAATGCATTTTATAAAGAAGATGAATTTCTTAACTACTTATGGTCTAGTGTATCCTAGACACTGAAATTCATTAGAGAACTAATAACTTTTTTCATCATCGCGATTCTAGAAATGGCTGTGATCTTCAGTGACCCCATCATAGATTTCAACTTTATAAGGCAAATCCCTATTATATAGGGTCCGTATTGTAACACAAGTTGTCAATACAATTAAATTCTATGAGTCACTTTCAGTTTTACAAATCCGTAAAGCAATATTATTAGTAAATGCATTTTATAAAGAAGATGAATTTCTTAACTACTTATGGTCTAGTGTACCCTAGACACTGAAATTCATTAGAGAACTAATAACTTTTTTCATCATCGCGATTCTAGAAATGGCTGTGCTCTTCAGTGACCCCCATCATAGATTCCAACTTTGTAAGGCAAATCCCTATTATATAGGGTCCGTATTGTAACACAAGTTGTCAATACAATTTTAAATCTATGAGTAACTTTCAGTTTTACAAATCCGTAAGACAATATTACTAGTAAATGAATTTTATAAAGAAGATGAATTTCTTAACTACTTATGGTCTAGTGTATCCTAGGCACTGAAATTAATTAGAGAACTAATAACTTTTTTCATCATCGCGATTCTAGAAATGGCTGTGACCTTCAGTGACTGAACTTTATAAGGCAAATCCCTGTTACGTAGAGTCCGTATTGTAAGACAAGTTGTCGATATAATTAAAATCTATGAGAAACTTTCAGCTCTACAAATCCGTAAGACAGTATTACTAACAAATGCATTTGATCAATAGACTAATTTATTAACCACTTATGGTCTTGTGTCCTACCTCTTGTCATATGTGCTATTTCCGAGGTTCACGAGGAACTTCTGTAAGCACGTGATGAGACTGACGCAAGAAGGCTTCGCTTTGATAACTTGGGAAATCAACCCTATATATTAAGCCTCACCACACAGAAGCTGGCTTTTGGACCCTTCGTTTTGGCGGTGTTAGGTTGCGGTGATAACAAGATGAACAGAGTCACCTTCAGATCAAAATTATTTTTAAATTTTGTACATAGTTTTGCACAAACGCGAAATTCAACAGATCTATATACAACTGACACTCTCAGGCAATAACCCAGTTATTAAGCAGTAACTTAATAAATCTGCCCGTGCTTCTTCGCTTACATCACACCTATTACCAGTTCTAACCTGTAACCATGCTTAGGCATCTTGCTGAGTAATACAGACAATATTGGGTTCATAATATATACCTGTCAACTTATGGACGTGGCGTTAGAGAGAGAAGGCTGTCGGCAGTATTTCGCGGAGAGAGATGGGTGAAATTACAGGTCAAGTCATTTGATTGTGTGTATTTGAGGTGTAGCTTTTCCAAAAATTTCGCTTTTTTAAGAACATTTACTTTAAGTGGCAAAAATAAACGGTTTTTTATAAAAACCAAACGTACCTATCATAAAATGGTTCAGAACTGCTCTGCATTTCATTGTAAATCAAAAAGTGTTCGTGGGTGCCAAATAAAATTCCATCGGTATAGTCAAGAGTCCGAAAGTTCCTTTCTTGAGGAAAAAGTGGATTCTTGCTACTAGAAGAAAGGATTTTATACCCAGCAATTCTGCCGTTCTATGTGAAAAGCATTTTAAGGCAGAAGATTTCCAGGAGGGCATCTATAGAAAAATTGGCAATAAAGTTTTAAAGAAGGAGGCAGTTTCCTCGATTTTCGATTTTCCGCCCAGATTAATAAAAAAAAATTAAGCCCCGAAGAGCTTTAGACAAGAAAGGGGTCATTGAGGAAGGTAAGATTCTTCACAAGTCTTTTAAATACTCAGAATATCTGGCCCATCATCTCCTTGTTTTTATTATGTTTGTATATAACATTTAACCTAAAGTGACAAGTCCTCGATTAGGTACAGTGAATTATGAAATATGTATTGCTTAGGGCAAGCTGTTGAATCAGGCTGAAATTTGATTCTGATGAGTTTACTCCTCTTATGCTGTTACGACAAAAATGTACAGAATTGGTTTAAGTTAGGGTTTTGTGGAAACTTTCTCAAGTTACTTGTCTGAGTAGCATTAGTAACTTCAGGCTACTAACCACTTAACCACTAATAAATTTTTAATGTGAGGTAAACAAACACAAGAGGTTTGGGTTAGTGATCAAGTTAACCAACTTAAGGTTCTGAAAATGCCTATTGGCTTTTCATTCTCTACATCTGCATAAATATAAAATATAAATGGACTTTTGTTTCTCCATCCTTTTCTTTTGACATTTCACAGCCAACTAGATGAAGTTTTATAATGAACACCCCATATAACTGGTTAGGTACCTAATTTAATATAAACCTACTTGGGCCAAAAAGTATCGAGAAAATAAATACTTTCAAAAAGTATTGTGATAAGTAACTAAGATACTAAAAACTATTTGAGATAATCACGAATATCTGAATTATTTTATAATATTAAAGTTACGGTAAAAGTATTCAAGTTACTTATGTATCAAAATTGATTTAAGAGAAAAGATAAGTTACTTTTTGTTGCAGTCAAAGTCAAAATCTCTGTCCACACCAAATTAAATCATTACATAATAAAATAATGTGTATTTCAACATGATAATGAGTTAGTTAAAACATTGTAGGAGAATAGTGACGAATCATCAGCACTGCACAATAAAAATGTTTAAAAAGTTAAATTGCGGTAGGTAAAAGCTAGGATACTTCAAATAAAGTGTCTAAAATACTTACAAAGTAACTAAGGTATTAGTAGGTATCTAAGATAATTTTCTAAGAGTCTAGACACTTTTTACAAGTATTTTTCTAAGTTACTTTCAAAAAGTACCCAAGAATAGTAACTTTTTCTTTAAAAATAAAATTGTCTAAGATACTAGTACCTACCTATTTAGATACATTCTTTATTTAGATACTTTTAAGTATCTTTTCTTAAAATACTTTCACAGCTCTGGGTGTAAGTAATGAAGAAGACCTAGACAATACTTATTGCCATAGTGTTAATTATCACACAAATTTGCATGAGAATATCAATCAAGTACCCAAAGAATTATATTGGGTACTTACTTTCTATTCCTCAAATCTCCTTGACTTCAGTTTGGTTTAGAATCTAGCAGTAGGCCTCCATTAATTATTAATTGCCTTGCTTTTGTGATTTTGGAACATTTAATTAAGAATTAGTTAATGACATTTTCACTCTTGTTTAATTCTTTTAGACTTTTATAACAGTTCTAACCAAAAGGGTAAAAGATAGAATTTAGGACACTTTCTCCGAGGCCTAAAGGCTTAGCCAAAAGGCAGTCCAAGAGGCTCCTTTAACACATTAACCTTGTAGGGGGTGGCACCTGACTCTTCGTTGGATATGGACGATATGGTGACAAGGGTGTTAAACAGGGTAATCTGGTTAAGTTCATTAGAATATTAATACTCTAGGTGGATACTCAAGTAAAGGGTTTTAACTTCCCATATAAAATCACTTGTAGGCAGCAAGCGTCAAACAACTAGTAGGTTTCTAGTGTTTAGTATTCAAATTTTCAACCCCAATGCTTCGGTCATTCCAGAAAATATAACTAAACTAATCTTTATACATTTATATTTCCTTGTAGAGGTAATAAAGTTCTACAACCTCAACTGAGGTAGCAACTTATAATTTTACCCAAGTTACAGTTTAGAAGGTAAATATTTGCATTACCGCAACCAGGCAAGGTTACTGTCCTCTCAAAAAGGCTTATAACTCCGTTAATACCCTAAATTCACTAATTACATAATTTTAAAATCAGTTTAGAAACTATTGGACCATAGTAAACTAAGTTTCAAAGTGGATATTTACACAAATAATTACAAAAATTATATTTTTGTTGTTTGATAATCCAAAGTCGAATTGAAACCAATGGACGATGAGACAACCGACCCGTAAAGTCAACTGCCTCTCTCGCACCAGCCAATGCCGACCCTCGCTTTGTTCAGAATAAATGAAGTTTGGGCATGTTCAATATGAGTTAATATGTGTATGGGTTCAACTCATGGCTCTCTATGTTCATATTTCAATTGGTTTTAATAACACACGGCTGTAGAATCTCATTGTTGAAAGATCGTGGAAAAAATTTTTTATTAAAGCGTTATCTCGAATTGCTAACCTGGTTATAAAACCTTATAGGATATAGCCTACTACAAGAACCTCGCGTGCTGCAATATAATAAACTTTTATTCGCATGAGCAATAGTCTGTGAAATCTGGATTAGCAAATCTCTTGTGTAGCAGATCCGAATTAATGTGATGTCGCCAATTTGATGCAGGTGCAACGCGTGAAAACAATTACACGGTCGGTTTTAATTCGATTGAACTGCCGCTTACAGTAGTATTCCAGGGTTTATTAAACACAACGGACCCATCTGGGTGACATAAATTTTACTTATGCATCTAGACATTCGAAACATCGAATCTGTCTCGTACATGTAACGTACATGCTATTGGGAATTTACTGGAGCGTCATTATTCGGAGCACAAGTGCGGCAGTTTCCAGGACGAGTTGTCATAATCGTATATTATCGCATTGAAAATGTTAATGCGTTATATCCACATGAACAGGGATTGTACAAATTGTACAAATATTTTCACAAACCACTTATTACTTTCAGATTGGCCGAACAATATTGGAAATATATCGTTATTGCCATTTTAGGTATTCTATGCAATATGAAAATCGATTTGATGAACTTTTAGGTCTAATGATAATATGTATACGTATTTTCAATTCCAGTATGAAAAATGCTACATTCTTGGAAAGGATTCCACATAATAATATGGGCAACGATCTATAAGTAATTTATTTTTTTTTGTCGAAACTCTATACATATGAAATTTGCGTTTCAGCTCAACCACGAATGCCTCTAATTGCAGTTTAAGGGCATATTTAACTAAATTCCATTTATATTTTGTTTTGTAAAATCTACGAAAAATAATCCACAAGAACGTATAAAAATTTAAAGCTAATTTAGAGGTTTCGAATTCTAAATGAAAATTTTATTGTTCACCTAAACATGGAAATGCAATTATCCATTCAATTTAGTGCAGGTGCCACTTGGTCGATTTAAAATTGTATTCTATTCTTAGCAAATCCTATTCGCCATAAATATTTTTATCGGACTAAATTAAATGATTTTCATTGTGTCTACAGTGCTATTTTATTTTGTTGGCTCAACGTTAAATTATTAGTGAAGTTTGATTAGGTTTTGTGCCGACATGTTAAGAATAAATCCTATAACACGTTATAACCGGGTAGTAAATTGTTGAGCGTAAATTGTGGAACGTAACATTTTTCTACATAACAAATGCATCCAAGTGTTTAGTGTTCCGGTATTAATGAAGATAGTGTGGTATCGCGGGATGGGGACAAAATAAAAACTTCAGTCTGTTATCAAGTGGCCGACGTTTCAACTATATATTCTGGTCTTTATCAAGGCTGCAAGAAGCAATAAATCCAATTCAAAAACAAAATCAAACATACAATATACAGATAAGAATTATTATAGAATTGTAAAAAAACATTTGCAAAAAAGAAAACCTATTTAAAATTCTACCATAAAAAATCCAATTGTAAAAAACGAAACCTTACAACACATGAAAATGAAACACCACACAAAAAAAAGAAACTGTGGAGACTACAACTAGTATAAGAATATTTAGTACCTGTTAATGAAAAGACGAAGTTATGTATGGGAAGTCGGTATCTTTGCCGTGTCCATTATCCTTCCATGGGCTCAAGTTCACGCAGTATAAAACAAAACAACATCACACATTAAGAAACAACACACTTGAAGGGCAGTGTAGCCAGCAGAAAGCAAGGCGATCACGGGCGATATATTGGTAAGTAGGGGCAGCATTTAGTAAATTTGTTTATGCTGTTAAAAAAAAAGAGAAGAGAAGTAGGAGAGGAAAAACTAGTATAAGAATATTTAGTACCTGTTAATGAAAAGACGAAGTTATTTATGGGAAGTCGGTATCTTTGCCGTATCCATTATCCTTCCATGGGCTCAAGTTCACGCAGTATAAAACAAAACAACATCACACATTAAGAAACAACACACTTGAAGGGCAGTGTAGCCAGCAGAAAGCAAGGCGATCACGGGCGATATATTGGTAAGTAGGGGCAGCATTTAGTAAATTTGTTTATGCTGTTAAAAAAAAAAGAGAAGAGAAGTAGGAGAGGAAAAACCAGTATAAGAACATTTAGTACCTGTTAATGAAAAGACGAAGTTATGTATGGGAAGTCGGTATCTTTGCCGTGTCCATTATCCTTCCATGGGCTCAAGTTCACGCAGTATAAAACAAAACAACATCACACATTAAGAAACAACACACTTGAAGGGCAGTGTAGCCAGCAGAAAGCAAGGCGATCACGGGCGATATATTGGTAAGTAGGGGCAGCATTTAGTAAATTTGTTTATGCTGTTAAAAAAAAAGAGAAGAGAAGTAGGAGAGGAAAAAGGCATCGATGCCATTAGAATAGCGATATAAATCGCTTAGTACAAGGAGAAGGTCAATTAATTGTTGTCTCTCTCTCTCTTTTTGATCTCTCTAAGCAGGTTGGAATATATTGTACTTAGACCTTGAGTATCCGGTCCTTGGTTCATTTTCATGTTAGGTACTTGAAATGTTTCGTTTTTTACAATAAGATTAATTTTCAATAAGTTTTTCTTTTTTGCAAGGCATTTTTTACAATTTTATCCTACGGGGTGTTCATTATAAAACTTCATCTAACAGGCTATGAAATTTTGACAGAAAATAATGACATAAACAAAATAAATGGACTTATGGTTCTCCATTCTTTTCTTTTGACATTTCACAGCCAACTAGATGAAGTTTTATAATGAACACCCCGTATATACCGGGTGAAACAGGAATTACTAGCAAAGCCATAACACTGGTTAAAAGATTGCTAACATTTTGAAATTGTGGGGGTGAATATAGTAGCTTAGTACCTACAAATTACACATAAGTATGACCAATTTGCATTTTCACTTTTACTGGAAGTGACGCCAATTTAATTACTTCAAATGGAACACCCTGTATTTTTGACAAATTTTCGGATTCTACGTCGAATTCTATGTTATTAATATATAACATAGTGTATTCCTACCCAACTAGCATTTGTAGTCCCAATAACCTTCCTAAAGTAAAAATTACTTTAGAAAGGACTTTTTCTAATTTTGACATATAAAGTGGCACTTTTCAATACTGATGACAGTGACGTAACGTCCTACTTTTCGTAACTAGTTACGGAAAGTAAAACCTTTCGTAACTAGTGATGAAAAGTTGGTGTCACCACCAGTTGCAGGTTTCGGCTGTGGCACACCGTTGCTATAGTTTTACGGTATTAAGTAGATACAAAGTGGTTTAAAAGTAAATATTGAAGTTTAATAATAACAATTCTCTCTCTAAGTAGGTATTTGTAGTCAAAATTAGAAAAAATCTTGTATGAAATACGTGACGAAAAACCTTTTTTGTGTATCTCATTCAAATTGCGGGAACTCGCTGCGCTCGTCCCGCAAACATTCATTCGTTACACAAAATCGGACTTTTCGTAACTGGTTTCATAAATAGCTATTTCGTAACTGGCTACATAAATAGCTGTTATACACCCAACTACCTCAAAGTTATTTTTGTGAGTTCAGCTAACGTCATCAAAATTACTTCAAATTCGTTGTTACTATATAGTAGGATTTTAAAGTATTATTTACTCTCAAAATAGTAAAATAAAATCTTATAAAATGGACGACTATTTAGTAGTATTCAATGGTTCCAGTTAGTACTAATTATTGCAAATGTTACTCTAAAGTAAGATTTACTGGTAAGAGGCAAAATGTACGAAATGGTTACATAATTTCAAGTAAAATTTTCTTTAAGGTTGTTTATGGAATTTTGAAGTATAGATTGCTGTGGAAGCCATGTTTATTACTAAATTTCAAGCGCCATTTTGTTCAAAAAGAAGGATTAAATAAAAGTCCATACTTCCCATACTTCCGGGATAATTAGTAATAAGTGGATAATAAATTTAACTTTATTTTTAGCCTCATAGGGTCATTTTAATTTGTTCAGACATACTTTTTATTAGAACAAAATGCAGAACAAAACTTCTGAAATTTGTGTTAAAGCCTCTTTACGTTTTATAAAATTTACAATATTTTGAAGGCACTCTGCTGTTTTTTCGATCTAACATAGCAGCTTTTATCAATACACTTCGGTGTGTTCAGATTTTTTTAACAAAATTGCCGATATCCATATATAATCCATATTGGAGAGTTTCGCACCGCCATTAAACTCGCCGCATATCTTTATCTCAGTCGAACGTAAGAATAGTGTGCCATTTAATCTCAGTAGAAATCTAGATGTCGCTGCACGAAAAGCGTTATAGTTTAGTCGCAGTTATTAAGAATAACCACCTACTACTAACCGACTCCCAGAGTAGTCACTGGAACATAACTGGGTTAGTCCCAAGGTGATCGCCTCTATGCTGACGTTCCTACGAGATCATTCCCCATTTTAGTAAAAGCGTGGTTAATAAATCTATTGCGGAGTTGTCGCCGGGACTGGTAAATACTACTTCGCGGTTCCAATTATGTTGAGCAGTGTCCACACTGGACCTATAAGTGCTAGTTGAGTAACTCTTAACCACCGCACGAGCTCGATAGGGCCGTCCGTCCAAAGAATGTACAGCGACAGGAAGGAACGACTGGAGAAGATGAGAAAAGAGCGAATGGACTAGTCTACCATACATCCACAAAGTAACGCACAGGATTGGTAAGCTAATGGAAAAACACAGTGTTAAAACTGTCCTTAGACCCACTCGAACAATACAACAGAGCTTAGATCGGCCAAAGACGACCGCAGAGATCCCCCATCGGCACCAGCAGTTTACCGAGTTTCATGCAGCTGTGGCTCGGTATACATTGGCACCACAAAACGCAGTAGCAACATGCGACGCTCAATTTAATTTTAGGATACTGGAAATAATTGAATCAAATATCCTCAAGTAAATATCTAGCAAAAAAAAAAACAATAATTAAGTGAGCAAGGCAAGAAGCAATTATGGAACCTAAAGTGACAAGAGGGCCGCCAGCTTTTATACAGTGAAGAAGGGTCGGGGTTATAGAGTTAAATGCCTGAGCGCCACGTGATTATTTTACAACTTGCCCTGAAAACTAATAGAATGGGGTAGTGATATCAATCACGAGATATCACATTACCTGGTTCACAAACGCAATACACTTACCCTTTCCTTCAAAATCGATTAATCAGAGGGATAAAAACAAAATTAAATCACTAACTAGGTATCAACTCTCAGTGTAATAATAATAAATAATGCCAATATAGTCAGTACAAGAATACAACGCAATTTCGCAATTAGTCCAATAAAACAACGCTTCTAAGCAATCAGTTTGACGCAAAACAAAGCCAATATGCTAGTTAAATTCATACTACAGCATATGAATAGAAACACTACTAGGTGACCATCCAGTGCAAACCCAGAATGCCAGTCAACGATCCGTGCACGGTACGCTGTTACAAGATAACTCTTAATGTATGTAAGCGCACTCTTATCATTAAAATATAAGCCCTTGGTTTAAATAGAACCAATTAAGTGCATAGAAGTAGTGGGCTGATGCCACCATGTCTCGGTCAATATGCTCAGTAACTTAACTGCACTGTAAATAGCATGACAAAGAGTTGACATTTTTTAGAGTTCAATAACTGCCTACATAGAGCAAGAAAAACTATCAATAATTTTTGTCCTTAAAAAAACTGAATTCATAAATTCTTAAATTCTTACTGAGGTGATTGATACCAGGTTTAACCTTTAACAGTACTACAATGAGAAATGACTTCAGTCAAGTTTTAATAAAAAGAATAGAACCACCAGAGATAGAAAATGACATTAGCTCACAAGAATATACACTTTCAACATGCACATAAACGACTCACGGACCAGCAACACTCCTAGCTCTCTTCCGCCCCCAATACAATGCTCACTACAATGGGCTGAAGGTCACAGGATGAGCTGTTACAAATCCAGCAGCGAGCGCAATGTACACCTACTGTATACAACTGGAACCTCTGATGAACATATAGTGTCTATATGCAATTGCAATCAGGAGCCAGTCTTCTCTACCAATAGGAAAAACTGCGTCCAAAACCCAAAGGTAAAACAAAACCAAAACCTAAGGTA
Source organism: Taphrorychus bicolor (assembly GCA_951812265.1). Taxonomy (NCBI): domain Eukaryota; kingdom Metazoa; phylum Arthropoda; class Insecta; order Coleoptera; family Curculionidae; genus Taphrorychus; species Taphrorychus bicolor. The sequence goes on from OX638297.1 coordinate 36,950,202, forward strand.
TAAATAGAAAAAAAAAACCCTGCAAAGGGTTAACCAGAATTACCGAAATGCACCAACTTCTCTCTCTTAAAAGTTACCTGATGTAGGGGGTTAGCCTACCCAGACACGTGGTGTCTCAAATCCTTTAATCCCCGAAGGTTGGGGCTCCGTTACATCAAATCACCAAACGGAACTTTCCTGTATGCCTCTCCCAAATGAATCCCTGCTGGAGGGGCGTGGAGCAACTACTGAAACTCACTCATTTGCAACTTCAAACGGCGGTAGTTTGGGATGAAGGCTGATTTGGACACGATGGCTTCTAGGCGACGGTCGTGGAAGAAAAAGAAAAATGGCCAGTCTTCCCCTTCGGAAATCCGCAAATTCAACTCAGTAAATCAAAGGTTGCCAAATTTATCAAAGAAGTCAAGAAAATTCCGAGCTCCAATGCTCGAACGCGTAAACCACACTAAAGTCGAGACAACCTGTAGAAGGGATATACAGAATATTCAGAAATGCAAGGGAAAAGCGGATACATCCCGAAAATCTCATTCATAAGGACTCAGGGAGCAAATGGGATCAGACATAATAATTCACAACTGAAAACATGCACACTCCGGCAACACAGCAAGTGACCAATTCACGGCCGAGATCCGTCAACAAGGAGGCATTGACATTGCGACACAGTACTGCCATAGATCCATAAGTATATAAAGTGCCAGACAGGCCATCTCTTAATATTTCAACAAGTCGGAGTGAGACAATAGATGCCCTACCCTAAACGCTCTGGGTTCGTTTATCGCCAAATGCAGCTCGAAATCGACATTCGACAACGTAAACATAACCAAGATCCTCCAAGAGTCCCCAGGTGCTTGTAAAGTTTATGTCATCTCGATTTTCAAGGTTTTTTCTTTTTTTAATAGTAGCTCACGGTCTATAAAACAGATTGAAAGAAAAAAATTCTTTGATGAGCCACTTTTCACTGAGAAACAAGAAAATAAAAATTGAAAATGCGTTTGACAAAATTGATGCGAAAACTCTCGAATCTGACAGTGGTGTTAGAAGTATATTTACAGTGATGCCAAACGTCGGAGTTCATCATTAAGTGCAATAAAATTATGTGGTCGCATCTAGAAACAAAATAAAAGAAAATTACATAACTGATATTGCGGCAACTCGTGACTCGTGAGTTCTTATAATTCTCTAATTTTAACATAATGAGTAGAACTGAACTAACCTTAGCCTACCTAACCTAAACGTAAAAAGTGTAACCGAACCAACCTAACAAGGAAAACTAGATCTGGACTTACCTGAACTAACCTAAGCTAGTCTAACCTAAACGTAAAAAGTTTAACTGAACTAACCTAACCAGGAAAACTAGAACTGAACTAACCTGAACTAACCATACCTTTCCTGAAGTAACAGAAATTTAACCTGTTCTAAAAATAAAGAAAAAGCGGGCCCTTTCGGCTCCGCTTTTTATATTATTATCTACCCCTAACCTAAATAGTAGAACTGAACTAACCAAATCAGGAAAACTAGAACTGAACCAACCTAACCTAAACGTCAAAAGTGTAACTGAACTAACCTAACCAGGGAAACTAGAACTGGGCTAACCTGAACTAACCAGACCTTACCTGAAGTAACATAAAGTTAACCTGTTCTAAAAATAAAGAAAAAAGCGTGCCTTTTCGGGCCAGCTTTTTATATTATTCCCTACCCCTAATATAAAGAGTATAAACTGAACTAACCTAATCAAGAAAACTAGAACTGGACTAACCTGAACTAACCAGACCTTACCTGATGTAACATAAAGTTACCCTGTTCTAAAAATAAAGAAGTTTAAGACCCTTTATAAAAGCGAGCCCTGTAAGGGCCCGCTTTTTTCTTAATTTTTAGAACAGGTTAATTTTCTGTTACTTCAGGTAAGGTCTGGTTAGTCCAGTTCTAGTTTCCCTGGTTAGGTTAGTTCAGTTACACTTTTGACGATTAGGTTAGACTAGCTTAGGTTAGTTCAGTTCTAGTTTTCCTGATTAGGTTAGTTCAGTTCTACTCTTTATGTTAGGAGTAGAGAATAATATAAAAAGCGAGCCCTTAAAAGGCCCGCTTTATTCTTTATTTTTAGAACAGGTTAATTTTCTGTTATTTCAGGTAAGGTTTGGTTAGTTCTGGTTACCCCAGTTCTAATTTCCCTGGTTAGGTTAGTTCAGTTACACTTTTGACGATTAGGTTAGACTAGCTTAGGTTAGTTCAGTTCTAGTTTTCCTGATTAGGTTAGTTCAGTTCTACTCTTTATGTTAGGAGTAGAGAATAATATAAAAAGCGGGCCCTTAAAAGGCCCGCTTTTTTCTTTATTTTTAGAACAGGTTAATTTTCTGTTATTTCAGGTAAGGTTTGGTTAGTTCTGGTTACCCCAGTTCTAATTTCCCTGGTTAGGTTAGTTCAGTTAGACTTTTTGCGTTTAGATTAGACTAGTTTAGGTGAGTTCAGGTTAGTCCAGTTCTAGTTTTCCTGATTAAGTTAGTTCAGGTATATTCTTTATGTTAGGGGCAGAGAATAATATAAAAAGCTGGCCCGACAAGGCCCGCTTTTTTTAAATTTTTAGAACAGGGTAACGTTATGTTACTTCAGGTAAGGTCTGGTTAGTTCAGGTTAGTCGAGTTCTAGTCTTCTTGATTAGGTTAGTTCAGTTTATACTCTTTATGTTAGGGGTAGGAAATATGATAAAAAGCTGGCCCGAAAGGGCCCGCTTTTTTCTTAATTTTTAGAACAGGGTAACTTTATGTTACTTCAGGTAAGGTCTGGTTAGTTCAGGTTAGTCCAGTTCTAGTTTTCTTGATTAGGTTAGTTCAGTTTATACTCTTTATGTTAGGGGTAGGGAATAATATAAAAAGCTGGCCCGAAAAGGCCCTTGAAATTGTTTCCATAAACAAGTGAAACCATGACATTTGCCTTTAAATTTTCGATAATTTGAGGTGTGAGATTGTCAGAAGGAACTTAACTGACGAGCTCTAGTGAGAGCGAAACGCGTCTTGGAATATAATGCTCTGATGATCTCGCACAACCTTTCGATGACTTTTTTCACTTGTTTATGGAAGATTATCCTTCTGTAACCAGACACAGACTAGTTGTGCTGTGTCATTCCTACATACAGTGTGTCCCAAATTGGTCTTCCATGTATTGGAATCTAGGAAACTATAGGAGCTACGAAGTCGGTTAAATGGCGAAATTTCCAGACAATTATGTTAGTATTGTAATGACAAAAACGAGGTGGCTGTAACCAATCGGGTTTTTGAGAAATTTTGGGAAAACCAAGATAATGCACTTTTAAAAACCTGTTATAAGTCTGTTATTTTAAAACACACTTTTCACAAATTTCGATTATATGTTAGAATAAAGGGCTTATAATAGTTGTTTAAAAATGCACCATTTTGGTTTTTCCAAAATTTCTCAAAAACCCGGTGGGTTACATCCACCCCTTTTTTGTTATTACATTACTAACATAATAGTCTAGAACTTTCCCCATTCAGCCGACTTGGACGAGCAATTTGAGACACACTGTATATATTAGAACCAGGAACCAGAAATCACTTTTTTATTTCAAGCTTCATAGCATTTTGTTATGGTGTTAGACCGAAGTACTGCATGTAAGGTAGATACAATTATCGATCGCTAAAGCGATTCATGGTCAGAATCTCCATTACGTGCAGTACAAAATGCAGACTCAACAAAACAGGTGGCGCCAGTAGGACTAGCCTGACATCGCTGGGTGGACATTTAGCTTTAAATTTTCGATATTTTGAGGTGTGAGATCATCAGTGTGAACCCAACTGACGAGCTCTAAAGGGGGCGAGACACACCTAGGGCGGTAACGTTCTGATGATCTCACACAACGGTTCGGTGAATTTTTTCACTTGGTTATGGAAGATTGTTCTTCTGTAACAGATAGTCCCATATGCAACGGACACAGGTTAGTTGTTCCATGTGGTTCTTACATATATATTAGGGCCAAGAACCATAAATCAATTTTTGATTTCAAGTTTTATAGCATTTTGGGTTATGGTGTTAGACCGAAGAACTGCATATGAAGTAGATATAATTATCGATTGCTGAAGCGATTCATGGTCAATATCTGCATTACGTGCATTTCAAAATGCGAACTCAGAGAAACAGATGGCGCCAGTAAGACTGACCTGCCATCGCTGGGTTAATACTAGGCTTTAAATTTTCGATATTTTGAGGTGTGAGATTCGATGTTTTGAGGTCAGAGTGAACCCAACTGACGAGCTCTAGTGGGACCGAAACGGATCTTGGGACGTATCGCTCTGATGATCTCACACGATCTTTCGGTAATTTTTTCACTTAGTTATGGAAGATAATTCTTCTGTAGCAGATAGCCCTATATGCACCGGACACATGCTTGAGGTGCTGTGTCGTTCTTACGTATACAGTGTGTCCCAAGTTGGTTTTCCATGTATTGGGATCTCGCAGACTATAAGATATGCGAAGATGGTTAAATGAGGAAAGTTTTAGGCAGTTATGTTTCTAACACAATGACGACATTAGCTTGTTTTTAGCTGCTCAGGTTTTTGAGAAATTTTGAAAAACTCAAAATGTTGCATTAAAAAAAAAACGCTATAAATTCTTTATTTGTCAAGATAATTGAATTCTGCAAAAACATCTCTGAAAGAACTTTTTACACAGAATACGCTCATGTGCTTAAAACTTTTTGACAACATTTCGACTTTTTGGAACCATCATCAACTTTTGTTTTTCATATGGCCACCATATTACATTTTTCTAGCGGAATTATCTGATAAATAAAACAATTCTAAAAATGTGCCACACTATGCATTTGCTTCTTGCTAATTCGATAAAGTCTTGTATTTTGACAATGCGCGAATTAGGCGTTGGTTCAGTATGCGTTGTCAAGTGGCCATAATGGTAAACAAGAGGTTAATTGACTTCCGATAGGTTAATTGACTTCTAATGTCAATTACTACATTGACAAACAAGCACGTTTTCGTAGATAATATTTGGTTCTGTTATTCCAAAGAAGAAAATTTTGATATTCTTAAAACATACTTTAAATCAAACCGAAATACAGCGAGTGCAGTCAATGCCTATAGACAACAATTTTCGGAGAGACAAATAGAATGCGAAGGTCTGCTTAAAATTGTTTCACGACGTTTCGATTTTTTGGAATCATCATCAACTTTTGTTTTTCATATGCCGGCCATCTTATAGTTTTCTGTTTTAGGACTCACATATTAAAAAACCTTGTTAACGATGTGCTGAACAATGTATTAATTATTTTACATTATGATATTAAGAACCATTTTTTTTAATTTAATGTGGGAATTTGAGATGTAAGGGAGCAATAATTGAAAACTAAAAACTGCGTAGAGAAAAGTTAGAACTACCGCTTGCATAACCAAGTCAGTATTTATTAGTTTTTTGGTATATGGCAGTAATTTGCAATAATGGCTTGAGAATTTTTGCTGAACTTATAAATTTCTGTTTTTATAGAGAGAGATAATCGTTATTTTCTTTAAGTTGGTTTATGTCGAACAAAACAACAACAAATTCATTTGACATACATACTCAACAATTTCCCATGCGAGTTGTTCAACCTCAACTACATTAAAACACCAACCAACTTAAATTTAAATTTTGTCAACGGAATAACAAGAAAATACTAATTTGATTAAACCAACAAAAAGTGCCTTATTAATCACAAATTTTACATAGTGTACTTCACTTGAATACAACCACTAAAAGCGTTTTGTACCTTACTAACCGGGAAATAAATAAACCAGGACCGAGCAAACTAATGCAGCAATACGCTCTAACGTAATAGCTACGTACTTAAGACCTTAACCTGAAATAACTTGTTACGACTTAGCAGGTACTGTAATTACAATACATGTCTTCCTTCTTTTTGTAAACATTTTTGGCACTTTAATAAGACTGAATTTGTTACTCTTCTTAGGGTATTCCTGTTGATACAAGTAAGGATATCACGCACTCTTTCTTGCAATTCTTCCCTATTAGCAGGGGGTTGGAATTCATACACTTCGCTTTTGGAGTAGCCTCACAAATAAAAAGCGAGTGGAGTAATATCAGGCGATCTTGCTGGCCATAAAACAGGGCCCCTATTACATATTATTTTATCACCAAAATTTTCTCTGAGAACCTCCAAACCCTCTCTTGTATTATGAGCTGGGTAACCATCTTGCTGAAACTACATATTACGCAGTTTCTCAGGAGGAACTACTCGAGCAAAATTAAGTAGTATTCTCTCCCTTAATAATCTTAAATAGCGATTTCCATTCAATGATTCGTCGTAGATAATGGGACCTATTAAGTTATTTCCTAAAAAGAATTTGTTATCCATAATTTTCAACGTTTAAATTCTCTATGAGTTTCTACTTTTACTTACAATACCACACAAACATTAAACCCAAATCTAGTCTGAAGTCGCCGTTGTTCCACCGGATGTGGATTCTCGGTTTCCCAATGATGCACGTTATGTCGATTATAAATACCACAAATAGTGTACCTCGTTTCGTCAGTCCATATCACTTTAGATTGGAATTCTGGGTCTTCTTCACACTTTAGTACAAACCAATTTGCAAAGGTAACTTTCCTGTTAAAGTCGTCTTCCTGAAGAGCCTGTACAATAGTGGGCTTGCATGGACGATACATATGCTTCTTAAGGACATGATAAACTGACGACTTTGGAATTTTGTAATCTTGTTCTATTTTCGTCACTGAAGTACCTGGATTGTTGGTAATACTTTGCAAAATAACAGCGTTTGATCATTCTCCTTGTTGTATGATTTAGCTCTTGGCTTACTAAATGATCCATACAATAATAAATTTGTAACCAAGTTACGAAATTCTATTTCATTAAATGGACGTCGCTCAGGAAATTGTTGCCTATAAGCAGTGATTGCGTTCGCTGTATTTCGATTTTTCTTTAAAGTAGGTTTCAAGAATATCAAGATTTTCTTCGTCGGAATAACGGAACGCCATATCAACTACAAAAAACTAAAACTTCCGTACTGAATTCTCGCGATTGCTTAGCAATTTAGTTATTGACAAAGTCAATTAGCCTTTTGTTTTCCATTATGGTCGCTTGACAACACATACTGTATCATAGCCTACTTGGAGCATTGACAAAATTCTAAATTTTGTCGAATTAGTAACAAGCAAATGCATAGTGTGGCACATTTTTAGAATGGCTTTTTTTAGCAGAATATTCCATTAAAAAAATTGTTGATGGTTCCAAAAAGTCGAAACGTTGTCAAAAAGTTTTAAGTACATAAGCGTATTCTGCGTAAAAGTTTGGTTCAGAGATGTTTTTACAGAATTCGATTACCTTAACAAATAAAGGTTTTATAGCTGTTTTTTTTAAATGCATTATTTTGAGTTTTTCAAAATTTCTCAAAAACCTGAGCAGCTAAAAACAAGCCGTTTTCCTCTTTATGTTAGAAACATGACCGCCTAAAACTTTCCTGATTTAACCTTCTTCGTATATCTTATAGTTTGCGAGATTCCAATACATGGAAGACCAATTTAGGACACAATGTATATTAGGGCCAAGAACCAGAAATAAATTTTTATTTCAAGCTTCATAATTTTATTAATGTTTCCAACCTTTTAACCTAAGTGAGGAATTTAACTACTTGGTCTATGCAACCAACTAGACGAAGCGTGAAATCGCGGTTTTTTTATTACTCCTCGAGATGAAAAACATAAATATTCCACATAAAAGACACGAACTTTTAAAGCAGTTGGGACAATGTCGGGTAGATTAATGGCAAATAGACTTAAAGTCATCTCCAGGTTATGTATTAGTTAATATAAGAATATTATGTTTAAAAAATAAGTAATATACTATTGGATTCCGATCACGGCTATCCGATTCCGAATCAGAGCCTATTTTTATAATAATAAATCTAAGAATTTTATCCCATCCATCTATTCTTTTCTGGTTTGTGCAGTTTTTGATGTTCATGCACTCTGATATTTTTTCTAGTTTTTATTTATTTCTTATAATATATCTATTTTTATTTATTACTTACAATAATTCATAAACATTACAACGTCAAATTAAGTTCGTAGAAAAATTATAGAAACTTAGAGTTAGAAGTATTAGCTGTTTCGAACACTTATTTGAGGTACCTACTTATAACTTATTATTAAAATTTTAGCAACCATTATTTTTTTTAGATCATAAAAACATCAACTAATTCAAATTACCTTTGTTGCAAGGTGTATATCATCAGGAGCTTCTTCGATAAATTTGTTAATGTTCAAAGCCGTCAAAGTTTTGGCCTTTTTTGGAAAGTATCAGACTTGCGTTTTAAAAATGCCCGAAGCCTACATTATCTTTCAATATTAACTTCATTGTTCAGTTCGAGTGTGCTCCTCAGCATCGAGTATTGCGCCCATAAGGAAGAGGATTTGTATTTCTGCAACAGTTCTTGAAAATACACTAACACAACGTCTTCCGAAAACGATCTGGCATTATTTTTGCTCCTCCAGTCCATAAAATTTGACTATACCATCTCATATTTGTGACGAGATTTTTCAGGCAGCAAGTTTAGTCTTGTTAATTTAGCAGCTTCCTTAATACTTGGTGGTGTTTCCCCGATTTCTTCGTCAGCATCGCTTGAGAGGATTTCCTGTGCTTGAGATGAAGTTGAATTCAACATTGTGGTTAATGTTTTAAAATACGCTCGCACTAATTGTCAATAATCACATGTGACGGATTTGTTTCAACGGCTTGTTTATCTGTCTGTTGCCACCGGTTTCCATGACAACGCAAAGCGGATGCGCCATTTATAAACGTAAAGCCAAATTTAGACTTCACAATTACAGTAATAGTATCGCCAAAAAAAGACGTTTACTGTCAATATGTTTGTGCAAAACAAAAAAATTATGTCTATCTGCCTGCACAACTACATACACTTATGTAAGTCTGAATGTTCTCGGGCAAAAAATGAATTTGAGCAACAGTTGTATGTTTTACAGATGTAGAATCGGCTTAAAAGAATATGTCGATTGGTCTTATAATTAATATGGAGTTTGAACCTAAAATTGATCTTATTGGTCCACACAGCACTGAGTAATTATTACTCACGGTTTAGAATGGGTAATAGAGATTCTTACTATTCTAATATCAAAACAGTAATTAATCTATTATTCAATAGTCGTAGAAAAAACCATTATGCACTTTCCATTAAATAAAATTCAAAAAACCAAAATACCCTATAAAATTACAATCTCGTGACGAATATATTCACGTAGATATTTTAACAAACAATATTTCAATATTATTTAACGTATCCTTTTAATCTGCAATTGCATATTTATTTAAAAAAAAAGTAGTAGCTATTATCGTTTTCATTTTATTGTACTGTGGAAATTTATGGAAAAGTCAACAAATTCATTTCGCATAATCTGCGAACATTCTACGGGAGGATTTAGAGTTGATTTACAATATGAATTTTAAATAATAAGTTGTGGGGTTTTTAATTATTTGGCGTGTTTACCTTCTCAATTAAACATTTCAGTGTTATTATTTACATATTTAAAAAACGGATTAGGTTTTACTTTCTAGCTTAAAAATGCAAAGCCAAATTGTTACATATAAAATTTCTGTTGCCTCTTAATTGGAATGCAGAGGTTGGAATGCTTGGTTCGTTATTCAGTTTTAACTGAAACAGTATTTGCCATTAAAAATAGTGCAAAACAATAATGTGTCCCTTATTTGAACCATCAAAAATGAACAACATAGATAAAATAATAAAGCCACAGAAGGAGCTTCAGGGTTTTTAATGATGTTTGAAACTGAAAGTTGTAGGACAATACTGGACACTGTATAATTTTGTTAACTTCATAACTTTGTAACTGTCAGCTGTCATATGTCTCTGCACAAGCTTAATTAACAAACTTTCTCTGAGGCTAAGAAGGTTTCAGCTGCTGAAGTCTAAAGTCAGTTATTTAATATAAACAAGTTCTCTCGCCTGCCTTCATTCTCCATTCTAAATTCAAATTAAATCGGATTGTTTAATTAATTTCTACACATTAACGATGAAGTAAATTAAGCATGGAGATGGTAATGCTTGTTCATCGCGTCGAGAAATGTGAAAATTTTGAGATACGTTTCACGCTTCGTATAGATGTATTTACCGCGTGGTGCCCTTATTTTAACCACAAATTTAGAGCTGTAAATAATACTCAAGTTTATATGCGTTAATGATCAATTATTAAAAGCTTGATTTATCCATACTAAAATATCATCCAATATATATTATAATGGCTTAATAACCAACAATGTAAAATATACCTTTCCGCAGAAATATACCATCTCTGGTTTGTATCGGCTAAATCAGTTTTTAAACATGATACTAGTTTAACATTATTTAAATTGAAATGTTTATAGTTTAACAGGCGGAAACCGCCGAGCTAAATGAAAATCGACGGTGTGTTTATTTTAGGGCTGGTTGATCAGCATAAACAAAATATACGTTCGGCTGAAAAAGTAGAAAATACACATATGAAAATTTTGTTAAAGTATCTACAGCATCGAAATTTATTACGAGGCTTTTCACAGTTTTGAAATTTTGGAATTAAATAGACTATAGAATGCTTTTAGATTTACATATATTTTTTTGTGGAGCTGATTAGCGTCCTTCCGGAGAGTAGATGGCAAATGGTATAGCGGGGTGAGGACAGTGAATAAAAAACTTCTACTTAAGCAGAACTTAACTACGCGCAGAAATTGCCGACGTTTCGATGTTTATTTACGTCTTTATCAAGGCTATTCTGCAGCATGCGCCGAAGTTTTCATGTCATAAGCATGGAGATACATTTCTTGCCCAAGAAGAACTACGGAAGACAATGACATTAATACGCATTAGAACAAACACAATCATAAGGCGCCGTCTGAACCCGAGACAACAACTCAGGCCCAGCACACATCAAACTCTTAACTTAACTCTAGTTGCCATACCTTGAAATAACGCTAATAAAATTAAAACGCATGTTTTAATAAAACATATTTAGATAACAAACAAAAGCAATTATATAAAAATTATATTTTTTGGGGACCTTCTTCTCCAGCGTCTGGCTCCAAACTTTCCTGTCACTTTCACCTTTTTCCTCCGGCCTTTTGGGCTTAACATACACACAACTGTTGGGCTGCTTTTGCCAATAAACATTCTCTTCTTTTCCACATATTTTCGTCTAGTTTATCTCTCGCCTTTCAGACATCCTTTATGACACTTTTGAAAAAATATTCGCATTCCGACTCATCAAAATTAGAATCAGCTTTCGAAACAAACTTGCCAAATCTGTCACCATATTTTTGTATGATTTGAAAGGCAATTTTCCTTCTTGGTTCCTCCTCTTTCAAGACCAAGGCACCTTTATACAATCTAAAATGTTTTCCGGGCTTTGAAGCCGTGATCCAGTGGAATTTCTTCCTGAGATCTCGCCCACAGCTGCGGCAGACCTTATCAAAGGCGATAAGGCAATGGACGAAGTGATCTTCTGTGCTTCTCGGCGTTGACTGATTCGATTGTGGTGAGCTCCGTGGTATTTACTCCCCTGTCGGTGCCGTCGCGCTGCAGTGCAGGGACTGGGGTTTTAGGCTCATTCGAAGTATTTTGAAGAACTCGCATCCAGTCTGCATTTAGAAACGTAATTTCCTCCTTCCTGCTGAAATTGTTGTAGTGTTTAAAAATCTCAGTGGCCTCTTTCGTTAGTTTCGAATAGAAACGATACGAATAATATAAGATATCCACGTGGTTGAAAATGGATATCGCGACCTTCGGAGAGAGCGTGCTCTGCTACTGCTGACTTTTGGGTTTGACTCAGCCTGCAAGTTCTCTTGTGTTCCGTTATTCTAGTGTTGAAACTGCATTTTGTGGTGCCAATGTACACCGAGCCACTGCTGCGTGGAACTCAGGGTTCCCATAGGAAATCTCTGCGGTCTTAGGCCGATCTCAAGCTCTGTTGTCTTGTACGACTGTTTCCATTCGAATCAAAGGCTCTTTCTAAATACTTTGTTTTCCGTTCCAATTCAGCCGGCTCACAGATTTGCTTGGCTCTCACAGACAGAGTCTTTATGACTCCCCTTTTCTTTCTGGGATGATGATTTGATCGATCGAGCCGGATGGATTGGAACGGGAAATGAAGCATATGAAAAGAGCCTATGGTTGAAATGGATACAGAAAGCACGAGTTCGATAGGACCGTCCGTCCAAGGAACATAGAGTGCCGGGAAGGAACAACAAGAGAGGTAAAGAAAAGCACGGATGGACTAGTCTACCAGCATTGGCAGGCTATTGGAAAAGCCCAATGTTAAAACTGTCTTTAAACCCACTCGTACAATGCAACAGAGCTTGCGATCGGCCAAAGGCTGCAGAGATCCACTATCGGCACCCGGAGTTTACCGAGTTCCATGCAGTAAGTGGCTCGGTATACACGAGGAAGGAATTGCAGGCTGGAACAGACATAAAAGTCAGCAGTAGCAGAGCACGCTCTCTCCGAAGGTCACGACATCCTTTTCAACAAGGTGCATATCTTATATCAATCGCAGCGTTTCTATCCGATACTAACGAGAGGGGCCGTTGAGATCTTTAAACACGACAATAATTTCAACAGAAAAGAGGAAATGACGTTTCTAAATGCAGACTGGAAGCGAGTTCTGCGACATATTTCAAGCGCCGAAACCTCGCGCCACCAGCGCCCCCACCTCAGTCCACCCACTACAGCGCGACGGCGAAGGAATAACTACCACGGAGCTCACCGCAGTCGAATCAGTTAACGTGGGGAAGCACGGAATATCACTTCGCCCATTGCCTCATCCAGTCTGCATTTAGAAACGTAATTTCCTCCTTCCTGCTGAAATTGTTGTAGTGTTTAAAAATCTCAGTGGCCTCTTTCGTTAGTTTCGAATAGAAACGATACGAATAATATAAGATATCCACGTGGTTGAAAATGGATATCGCGACCTTCGGAGAGAGCGTGCTCTGCTACTGCTGACTTTTGTGTTTGACTCAGCCTGCAAGTTCTCTTGTGTTCCGTTATCCTAGTGTTGAAACTGCATTTTGTGGTGCCAATGTACACCGAGCCACTGCTGCGTGGAACTCAGGGTTCCCATAGGAAATCTCTGCGGTCTTAGGCCGATCTCAAGCTCTGTTGTCTTGTACGACTGTTTCCATTCGAATCAAAGGCTCTTTCTAAATACTTTGTTTTCCGTTCCAATTCAGCCGGCTCACAGATTTGCTTGGCTCTCACAGACAGAGTCTTTATGACTCCCCTTTTCTTTCTGGGATGATGATTTGATCCGTTATTGAGGTATCGGTCAGTGTGTGTTGGTTTTCTCTAAACAGTGTGCGCAAGCTTACCATTCGGCCAGCTTGATACCAAAACATCAAAAAACGTTAGGCGTCTTTCCTATTCTATCAGCCCAGGCAGAAAAAGATACTCATAAAAACTCTGTCCGTGAGAGCCAAAAGAATCTGTGAGCCGGATGCATTGGAACGGGAAATGAAGCATATGAAAAGAGCCTATGATTGAAATGGATACAGAAAGCACGAGTTCGATAGGACCGTCCGTCCAAGGAACATAGAGTGCCGGGAAGGAACAACAAGAGAGGTAAAGAAAAGCACGGATGGACTAGTCTACCAGCATTGGCAGGCTATTGGAAAAGCCCAATGTTAAAACTGTCTTTAAACCCACTCGTACAATGCAACAGAGCTTGCGATCGGCCAAAGGCTGCAGAGATCCACTATCGGCACCCGGAGTTTACCGAGTTCCATGCAGTAAGTGGCTCGGTATACACGAGGAAGGAATTGCAGGCTGGAACAGACATAAAAGTCAGCAGTAGCAGAGCTCGCTCTCTCCGAAGGTCACGACATCCTTTTCAACAAGGTGCATATCTTATATCAATCGCAGCGTTTCTATCCGAGACTAACGAGAGGGGCCGTTGAGATCTTTAAACACGACAATAATTTCAACAGAAAAGAGGAAATGACGTTTCTAAATGCAGACTGGAAGCGAGTTCTGCGACATATTTCAAGCGCCGAAACCTCGCGCCACCAGCGCCCCCATCTCAGTCCACCCATTACAGCGCGACGGCGAAGGAATAACTACAACGGAGCTCACCGCAGTCGAATCAGTTAACGCGGGGAAGCACGGAATATCACTTCGCCCATTACCTCATCGCCTTTGATAATGTCTCTTTGTTAATATTATAAATTCCATTGGTCAAAGCCGGGAAAACACTTGTATTTTGACCGGCCGTGAAAGACTTCACAGTCTTACAAGGAAACTTTGGTTAGAATTCTCTTAAAAAAAAACTAGGTAAACAGTGGAATTTCGGAGTAATAATGTCAGGTTAGAATTTAAACCGGTAATGTACAAGAGACACTTAATTTGAAGGCTCCAAGTATTAAGTATAAGTTGAGTTAACAAATGGATGTTTTGAAACTTGTAACATTCGGTTAAACAAGATCAAGATATCAACACATTTTATATTATCGGTAATAAATAAGTTAGAGAGAGAAAGAATAATAATTTCTTTGCTTCCTTTTTTTCAATAGAAAAAAGTAAGAGTTCCTCAATAGAAAAAAGTAACGAAAACTACGGTAAGAACAACGTTACCGATACAATTATAAAAGATTTTGTTGATTAAAATAAGTTGTGGTGTTATGGGTGCACATTTCAGTTTTTCCGTAGGTTGCCGAGACGATATATTTCATATAGGTAGCATTTTTAATATCTTTATTTCGAAAACCCATTTTTTTTAAATGCGTATAATTGTTTTCAAGCCATTCCATAAGCAAAAAAGTTTGTTGGGTGGTGCTACAGACACAAAGAAGTGAGTTTTTTTTTGATAAAGGTAAGTTGAGGTTAGTTCAGGTTGGTAGCATTTTTATTAATTTAAATCAGATTTCAAAATGATAACCTACATATAAGCGAATCTTTTTTTATCGTATCTTCTTCTCAATATGTGCTAAAAGGAGATGGGTATAAAAAAAATTAAGGCTTCAAAGGTGATTAGATGACAAATGTAAGTGAATGGGTATTAGGTACAGTATAAGCGTATGTACCAATCAGCGTATAGGGTTGGAAAGGAGGCTGACTTCGTTAAGAACTCCACACGCATTAAAGCCACAACCTATTGAGTTCTTAGCCCGGTTTATATCCATATATTAAAATTTTATTTACACTGAATTTTACTAATGTATTTACGAGCAATGCAGTGAACTAAATGCCGAACAGAACGGCAAACAGGCAGCAAACTGCTGCCTACGGCATACAGAACAGGTTTAGGGTGTTCTTTTTTTTTTCGTAGTTAGCTGTTAACAGAAATTATCTGGATGCATCCAGATCCACATACACATGTTTGTGAGCACTTCTGTTGTCTTTTTTTTCTACAACGTTTACGTGCTTATCGGGCGTAAAGTTGATTATTGCAAAACCGCGCGAGTCATACTTCATAAAGTTGTGAAAACTAACTTTAAAATCATTGCAATAGGACCGTAATGCTCGGGGTGCTGTACATACTTTTGATGGTTTCGTTTTGTCGAAACTGAGTTCCTTGTTGAACTTTATCATTTTTTGAGTGTTTAATGGCCGGCTGCATACAACGAAGGACTTACTGTTGAATTAGCCACAATAGACCGCAGGTCGCGGTGGAGGCCTGTAGCAATCCACTCACATGGATACAATACAATATTGTTAAATTCCTTCTAGAACTGTTAGAGTTTACATTATGTAGCCGCAGATAACATAATATCCAGAAATTGCCTCGATAGGTAAAATGAAATGGGAATAGGAAGACTGTTTAATTGCTTTAAATTTTTTGTTTAATCTTTCCTTGCTAGATGACAGCGAAGGTAAGTTAAAGACGCCTTCATAAAGAGTAATTTCTTCAAAAGTTGTGTCAATGATTTTTAACGTATCACCCTCTTCAAATTTCTGCCTTGCCCTGCTACTCCCAGTGAACGAAACGTCATTTTAACTTGTTTGACTTTTGAATCAATCAGAAGAAAAATGTTTATAAATTTAAGTGTTTTACCGAACGGGAACACACGTCAACGGCAAAAACATGGAAAAGTCATGTAATGGTAAAAGTCGACAAACAATGTGAATAAATCCACCTTAATAGTGATTAGAGTATTTCCAGGTAATCACATCACCTTATTTTGTTCGTTCCGGTTTCATTTCTGGCATGATTAATATTATAATCAAAAGATTTTTTTTCCAAGAGGTGAACACATTGAATAATGATAACCTACTTCCGATTTGCTGATTGAATTTGTTTCGCCAAACGTTTTTTGGTTTGTGGAGCAAGCAGAAATTATTTTATCAATGAAAGATATCAATTCTCGATTTTTTGTTTAGTTATTTTAATTACATTTTTTTTTTCAATATTTTGTTTAGATTGTTAATTTGCTAATTCATCTTTTATCATTCATCCAAACTAAACCGTATAAACGCGCCCTAATAGTCGCAACCTTATTCAATAGCAGCTCTATTCACGGTAGTTGTGCGAGCACCCTAAAAACTTCCCGCCATATATCAAGTGATTGTTGACACACTTTATTCTTTGCTTACCAAAGTAGACGATAAATTCACAATAAAGATCTCGAAAATGAAAAAGTCGCAAGAAATGCTGAGTACTCGACATAGATTTATAAATACTTGACCCAGATTTCGTTTATTGCCTTAGGAAAGTTAAAGCCGCGCCCTGTTTAATGTAGATTAAAAGATTGATTAAACCTCGTTAACACCTTGATTCGTTGAGTAAACTTTCTGCGGAAGTTGAAGTAAGGGAAAGAAAATACTAAAGTGATGTGAATAGAAATTAATGACTAGGGCAAGTTCTGACATTAATAACTTGCTAAGTGCTTTTATAACTGATGTTTTGAGATTTCTAGAAATTTCAAACTAAAGTATACTATTCAGTTTCTTACTAACGAGAGAGCAAGAAATTTTTCTAAATCTGGGGCCCAAACAAGCTAAATGCTGATGGCGAAATACAAAATGAAGGCTATAAGGTACCTCTTGCTTCTGCTCCTTCAGTTCTATTAGACTGTAGGTAAATTTGGGCAACCAATAAATTTGCTAGCCCTGGATCCGTGGTCGGCCTTAGATGCCATATGACTCCGAGCGACTTAAAATGATGTCCCTGAACATCTCCATCATAGATTACTCAAATAGATGTAAGTGTCAAAGTCAATCAACTGAAGTGATGATTATGACAGGCCAAATTTTGCTCCCAAACCAAAGCTGCCACAGCTGACAAGTGACAGAGCGCATTCGGGTTGCATTTCCATTAGCGATCAACTTAATCATTTACCCTCCCGAATCGTAACAATTGTCCATGCATAGTTTTTGTTTATCCACAGGTAATGTCCATATCAAATAAATATTCATCTAGTAGACTGTGTGAATATTACATATCATTTTCCAGCCAGCTAGATGAATATCAATTTGAAATGGCCATAATTTGAAAAACCACTTAGGTACTTACTAACTTACCTGCTTTATTAAAAGAATAAGCAGTTTAATTTACGACAACCGTTTATTAAAACATTAAAATACACGAACATTGAGGCCTTATTATATACAATTTACGTTTTTATATATAACTTAAAAGGGAAAAAATATCTATTTAAATTGTATTATCAGCAAATAAACACATAAACATCTAAAAATAATACCTTATAATATTATTCTGTGTCTGACTGAATTATCAGGAAGAAAATGTTTTCTTTTCGGACTTTTCTAGAAAAAGAAACATTACACATTAAGAAGAAATAAATATAAAATAAGTAATTTTCTGATACTAATGATTTTACGCCCCTAACACTTGATTTGGTAGTTATACAATGTGTTTCCAAACAGATTGGAAAAAATAAAATGAGTGGATGTTGTTTGGCTTTTAGTTTGAAATTGTCTACTGTAACGGGCAAAGTCAAGAAGTGTTTATCAATTTTCCATAATGAAAGTTCAGCCATTTATTGGAGAATATTTGGGAGTGCTTTAAAGCGCTTTCCCCCAAGATTCTGCGGACATATCGAAATATCTATTGAGTGCGTCAGATTCAAATTTTGCGGAATGATTTTTATTATCAAAATGCTTAAACTTAATAGTAAAATGTTCTATTTAGGGCCATTTGCACACCTTCCCCATAATGTTGATCTAAGAGGAACTTAAAATTTTCCTTAAAAAATGCATTGATGTCACTCGATCTGTCACTTACCAAATTTTTTAAGAAAAGGTGTGCAAACCCTTTTTTACTATGTTTCTACTGAGCCAATTTAGGTTAACCTAACGTTAAGGATTCCTAAACCATATTTATAAGCATGAATAACCATAGTAATAAAGGAAGCCTTAACTAGATGCAATTAAAAATTGCTAGGGGCAAATGGCCCATAAAGCATTATTCTTAAGTGACATAAAGGGCACAGACACAATTAAAAACTTAAGCAACAAGTTTTATGTTTTAAGTGTTTTCTTAACCTGTTTGACCAAAATATTGCTCTTGACCAACTAAATGAGGGAAAACACATAAAACTTATTGCTTAAGATTTTATTTCTGTCTATGCCCTTGGTTAACAAAAAGTTGTGTCAAAAAATCGTGACTTTTTGTTATGATGTATTCATCAAGAAAAGTTAAAATGATATGAAATAATTTGTCTATCGAGATTAGAAGTTAGTCTGTCCATTTTTTTTAAGTCTAAGTAATAACACATAAAGATGTGTAGCCCATGGATACTTACACTCAAAAGATGTCTACAAAAACCCAGACATAATAAGCCAGACGTGTCAAAGATAAAGGACATAAATATAATGAGTAAACTAAAACCAGAACTAAATTCCAGACTTGATGCCATACCCATAACGGAGGCAGCCGAGGCTGAGGACCTGTGGTCTAATATAAAAAATGCTATCATAGAAAGTACTACCAAAATACTTGATTCTCAACGAAACTAAAAGAAGAAACCACGGATGTCGGAGGAAATCATTGATCTAACGGAAAAAAGACACTCAAGGGAAAGAACAACGAATACCGGGAGCAAAACCGCATAATCGACAACAAGATAAGAGAAGCAAAGGAGAAATGGCTTTCCGAGCAATGCCAAGAAATAGAAGCAATGGAAGCAAAACACGATACCTTAAACATGCACAAGAGGATAAAAGAGACAGCAGGTATCTGCAGAAACAGAAGCGTGGCCACTCTACAAAATGCAGAGGGCAGGCTGATATTGGACACTTCGGAAAAACTGACGGAATGGTGCGATTATATCGAGCTCCTATTTCACGATACCCGGTCAGAACTTCAGGAACAATTCCTTGTCCAAAGCCAAGGCTTGGACATAACTATGGTAGAAATCCAGTATGCACTGTCAATTTCAAAAAACGGGAAAGCTAGCAGTCCTGATGACGTCCATATAGAAGTTCTAAAAGTACTGCAGAAGAACTCACTGGTAAAACTATTCAACCTTATTTACCGAAACGGCAGTATACCTTCTGATTGGCTTAAATCTACTTTTGTCCCGCTCCCCAAAAACGCTAAAGCCAACTGTAGTGATTATCGTCTTATTAGCCTGATGAGCCATGTGCTTAAACTCTTCTTGAAAATAATTCACAAAAGAATATATGCAAAGCAAGTTTTCACAATGGTTTTGGAACAAGGGGGGCACTATTTGGCTTACAGGTCCTTATCCAAAGGTGCCGGGACATGTCGGTACCCGTTTGTTTCATCGATTACGAAAAAGCCTTCGATAAAGTTAAGCACGAAAAACTGATCGACATTCTTAAAGAAACAGGACTGGAACAACGAGACCTCAGAATAATAGCCAACCTTTACTGGAACCAAAGTGCTCACATAAGAATCGATTACATCGCGTCCGACGAGATCAAAATCCTGAGAGGCGTTCGTCAAGGATGCATCTTATCACCACTGTTATTTAATTTGTATTCCGACACGATATTTCAAGAGGCTTTGGATGAGTGCGACGAAGGGATTACTGTCAATGGGATTAATATCAACAACCTGAGGTATGCGGACGACACGGTTCTTGTCGCCGATTCCCTGGAAGGACTGCAGACTGTGTTTTTTATTATACAATGGGATTAATATCAACAACCTGAGGTATGCGGAAGACACGGTTCTTGTCGCCGATTCCCTGGAAGGACTGCAGACTGCAGGAACTGGTAAGCCGCGTGACGGCTGCAAGCTCAAAAGCCGGCCTTAGACTAAAAGTGATAAAGACAAAGTGGCTAGCAATTAGCAAATCAAACAACGTGGACGGGCACCTGATAATTAACGGCCAACAAATTGAACGAGTGGAAACTTTTAAATATCTCGGGTGTCAACTAAATGAGAAATGGGACGGCATGCAGGAGATTCATGCCAGAATAAAACAGGCCCGTGCTTCGTTCCTGAGGATGAATAATGTACTTTGCAGCAGAAATTTAAGCTTGCCTCTGGGCATCCGAATACTGCACTGTTACGTGCTCAACAAACTGTTTTATGGAAATGAAGATTGGACCTCGACAGATGCGATGTGCAAAAAATTGGAAGCCTTTGAAATGTGGTCGTACAGAAGGCTATCTATTGAGAATCTCCTGGGTAGAAAGAGTGCGTAACACCGAGGTACTTCAACGCCTCGACAAGCAACTGGAAGTTATGTTCACATTAAATAAGCGCACACTGGAGTATTTGGATCACATCTTAAAGAATGCCCTGGTATCCTGGCTAAAAAACTTAAGGCAATGGTATGGAGTGAGAACCACATTGTTCCGCCGAGCTGTAGACAAGGGTCAGATAGCGCTGATGATTGCCAACGTCCGAAGAGGACAGGGCACCTAAAGAAGAAGCCCATGGTGAGATATGGTTTAACCATATTCTGCACCTCCAGAGATGCACAAGGGCACAGACTTGAACAGGGTAGCGAGACCCAAAACTCTTTAGGGAGATTGAAATCTTCATCAGTGAAGAGCTCCACTTTGAAAACTCTGCACATCCAGCGTCAAATTGCTGGATAATAAACAAAATTATATCAAGTCCTTCCTTGCTGAGAGGCCCACGGACATATTGAGAATAATGGAATATTGGATTAATGGACAGAAAAATGGGCTATATGATGACTGCTCACTATTCCCGTAGTAATGTAGTAAAATAATATGAGAAACAAACGATGTAATATTTTCAAACTTGAAATTGAAGTGTGGCCTTTTAAAATTTAAGAAAGGACAAGTAGTGTATAGTGTATAGTAGAAAAGCACTTTTTGACTTTGTGTAGATCAGGTAAAAAAAATGGATAATACCTAATAAAGATATCATTTTAGAGATAACAATATACAGGGTGTTAAAAATGATTCTCTGATGAAAAATAATGGGACTTTTATTAACCAATTTTTCATTTTAGAGCCCCACATTTGCTATGCAAGGTGTCAAAGTTTTAACTTTTAAAATTATTTTATTGAGCCATTTTATTATTCCTCAAAGTATTTGTTTCATTTAGCAGGGATATTAAGTTTAAAGAGCTGCATAATAAAAAACACAAGTTCTAAAATTAAATAACACCCAATGCAAATAAGAAGTTGTTTAAAAGATGCTTAAAAAGTATGAAATTATTTGAACAAACTGATTTTTCATTTGCAATCAAAGACCTTTCAAGTACTTTTACATCCTTTTTTTAGAAGCAACCAAGCATTAATTTTGAGTTTTCATGTTTACAATATAATAAGAGAGAAAATTTTTCCGGCAAAATATTTTATTTTGTTGGTTTGATTGGTTTTGTAAAAAAATGTCATGAACGAAATTGCCAAAGAGCAACTAACTTGAATAAAATAAGAGAATATTTTGCCTAGCAAATTTTATCTCGAATGGTATTCGACAAGACTATTTCACGAGAAAACTTCAACCTGCAGTTAACAGCAAATAGGTGACACTCGTCAAACTGACAATACTTTTTACTTGTCCCGAGGGGTATACCGCAAAGGAATTGTGGTGTACAGCCGACAGAAATTAGTGGGAATGACTCGAGGAATTAGTTGGCATTAGTTGGAATTACTGGGATTTAGTAGGCATCGGTCGAGGAATTAGTGGCATTAGTCGAGGAATTAGTGGCATTAGTGGGAATTAGCCAAGGAATTAGTGGGAATTAGCAGGCATTAGTGAGCATTTAGTAGGCACTTATGAGGAAATTTTATTTTAAAAGGGAAAAATATTTTAGTTAATTACCTAATGTAAGATGCCAAGACATGGTTACCTGGATTTTTAAATTCAATATTCTCGTCCTAATTTAAAGAGAAAATTAAAAATAAATGACACTTCTTCATACCCACTTTCTGCTTTCTTCAACATAGTATTTTCAAATTAAAAATCCGACGTTCTCTTTACATGCAATCGTCATTAACTTGATTTTTTGAAATACGGTCTAGATTTCTTTATGTCCGATTCGGAATTTCCTTCCAATTATGTAATCGGTGATTTGCGACAATTAATAATTCTATTCACTTTTGAGATAGGTTAAAAAAAAATACTAAAACCGCACTTATACCTCTTGATGTTACTGAACTACCTCGTGAGCTACGTAGGAAAATAATAAGAAACCTTACGGATTAAAGTAAGAAGAAGACATGTCTTATGAGCGGTTTACAATGTACGAAACCGAGCACGCCTTTGTTTAGACGTAGGTGGTGAAGTACGGGGTGTTCATTATAAAACTTCATCTAGTTAGCTGTGAAATGTCAAAAGAAAAGGATGGAGAAACAAAAGTCCATTTACTTTGATTATGTCATCCTTTTCTGTCAAAAATGCATAGCCTGCTAGATGAAGTTTTATACAGTGTTTGAACATCTTTTATAATTTTGTTGTTTGTAATTTACTTGATAATTCAATAATAATTATGTTTTACATTAAAATTTGGTTTTGGGGTAGAATGTTTATTAGTAATTATTTCAAAGGTTTTAATTATTAAGCTTTCATGTTATGTGGAAATGAAAACAGGGCCGAATTAACAAATTCGAATAATCGCATCTCAAAATCACCAAAATCTAACCTCAACAGAATTATTAATTGTCGCATATCACCGAATGCAGTATTGCCAAGAGATCCGGAATCCGACATGTATAAAGTAGAATTCAGAACTTTTAAAAAATGTCTTTAAAAATGTCCAGTCTTTAAAAAAGTGAAGTTGATGATTGTTGCATGAAAACAAAACGTCGGATTTCTTGAGAATATTACATTTAACTTGAAGCGAGCAAAAAGTGGCTATGAAGAATTGTCAATTAGTTTTTAATTAGGTACCTCTTCAAATTAAGGCTATAGAAGGAATAAAAGAGTTTTTTTTAAATTTCGATTTTTTGCGAATATTTCCGAAACTATTGGTCCGGATCCAAATGGAATGCAGTTTTTCAAGCTGCCGTATATTCTAGGTTTATCAAATAACCTCAACAGAGAACCGAACAGAAAACTCTCTGCTGGAAACTCCAAAGTGGCCTTTTACAATCAAAAGACTAAATAGCAAAAAGACTAAATAGCAATAAGCAAAAAAATATCATAATAACTACACATAAATTTGCGTGCACTAGGTATTTAAAACCTATTTTACACGAAAATGGTGCATTTCTAAGAAGTCGTCCAAGAGCATATTTTTAATGTAAAAAACAATACTTTTTCAGCTTCTGTGTTTAAACTCTAGAAAAAGTTAATAATAAAAAAGTTAAGGCTAAAAATGCTGGGCCTGGTTAACATCCTTCTTAGCTGGGTTTCTAAATTTCGTAATTTCGTTTAACTTTCTCGACTTGCCTTAAAAATGCAATCGAATGTACACAATTTTATCACGTTATATAAAACGTTTATCACGTTATAAGAAAGTCAGATTGTGATCAGCTCTTGGCCAAACACAAAAGGAAAATTAAACGTAGGAGAACCTTGCAGAAAACGAAGAGTAATGCGGAATCTCCCACCTCAGATAATCCATCTGATATTTCGCTGTTGCGTATGAAAAGCAATGGTATAGGTACATATGAGAGGGTCATTATGGACCAATTGAACTTGTTGGATGTGAACCGTTTAATTTAAAAAGACAAGATCTAGAAAGATCAAAGAAATATAAATTTGCACAATAATGATGCTCAGGTAGGGTTCAGCAGGTACTTCTCCAAAAATATTTACGTGATATCAGGCGCAGTAATCCTCGATACTTGCCTCGACATGTTTCGGGATATGCTTCAAGACAAAAAAACAATTTTAGCCATCCTTTCTTTTATTGAGCAGCCCACCCCCTCTTCATTTGAGTTCTAAATACAACATAAAGGTTTTCAATAATTGAAATATTTTTTGATAATTTTTTTCCGAGGTATTTTCTACTCACCTATTTGGTTTATTGTACCGAAATTCCCATTTACATAAAACTGGGGATAAAACAGTGGTTAAAACCAAAAAACTTGTATACCTAGTGTTAATGTTTCTAAAAGCATTAATCTTGTACATTCTCAAGATTAATGCTAATCTTTCTTCACTTGTAAATAATGAACATTATTTACAATAATGAGTTGTCATGGAAACGAAAGATGTCGTAGGCAACTGGCAACTCAAAAAGTAAACTGCCCTAAACATGAAATCGGTAGTTACCACTGGTTCATTCTAATAATTATCCTTCTATTAGGATGCATTGAGACAAATGTAGGTTACAGTGTCTCTTTTTCACAAAAAAATGTACTTTTCACTGAAAAATACCTATAATAGGGAATAAAATTAAGTAATTTTCCCTCCACCCTCATAGAATTGAAATGATCATGCACGGGCGACTAGACCGTCATCTATCTGACGCATCAAAGCTCGCGCCGTCGATTAGCGAAACCAGTAGTGGTCTTAAAATTGTGAATTATCTTTGTGGCACCTATAACCCCAGTACAATCTATCATATTTTGAGAAAACACCGAATCTTCGTCATGAATAAACTATACCTAGTATTCAACACGCATTTAATGAGGTATTAAAGCTGTCAAAGATTATGTAATATCGAGTGTAATATATTTTTTTGTTGTTTCTCGAGAACGCTACAACAGATATTATAAAGTGACTTAAGGGACCTAAGATGGTCAAATAACGTTTTATGTTGGCAAAGAGTAATTCTTTGGAAACGCCAAATGGACCTGCTCAAAAGACATTATATCTAGTTTTCAGTCGAGTGAATATATTAATTACAAAAATTTTTCTCCATATAGCTGGGCTTCATTTGGAAGCATTCTTATCTCTTGCCCTGTATATAAGATCGAGGCAAAACATCGAGATACCCTGTATATAAAAACCATAATTAAACCAGACCTTCATACATATGCATATTACCCATTCACTTATTTTTGTCATCTAGTTACCTTTGAAGGCTTTATTTTTTTATACCCATCTCTTTTTAGCACATGTTGAGATGGTACGATAACAATGTCAACGTCAAACTTCCAACGAATACTTGACGACAATAATAAGTGAATGGCTTATATGTTTATGTTGCAATTCTAATATATATTTAAGTTTACCCATTCACTTATTTTTGTCATCTAGTTACCTTTGAAGCCTTCATTTTTTTACACCCATCTCTTTTTAGCACATGTTGAGATGGTAATGTATACTTAAGTATATATAAGTTAATAAATATCGGGAGTTGTGTTTATTGTTTCGATGTTTCTCCAACATTAGATTTTGGAGCCCATAGTTCTAAAGACACAAATTTTGTTGTCAATTTTGATTTTAAGAAATAACAGAGGTAAAAACATAATAGGAATTAGGGAGAATTAGTGGGAATTACCAGGAATTAGTGGGAATTACGGGGAATTAGTAGGCATTGGTCGAGCAATTGGTGTCATTAGTACGAATTATAGGCATTGGTCGAGGAATTAGTGGCATTAGTAGGAAATAGTCGAGGAATTAGTGGAATTAGTAGGCATTTATTTGGCATTAGTCGGCATTAGTGTACAAGATTTCGGCCTGCGGTTTACCCCTCGACTTGACCCTATCAAAATTTTGTCGCTAAAAAACCATCATGTTGATTTTGTCCAGGTAGGATCAGGTAGCAGCCTTGCCAGTAGAAAATAGGCTGTTGCTATGACATTTTTCCTGTGTAAAATACTCTAATAAAATATTATAACTAAATACTCTAGTAAAATAGCAAAAAGTATATCAAGATACTATTTATATTGGATGTCAAATTTTTCCTAGTATGTGGCTTTTTCGACTTAATAGGTCTACCAAATATGAAATAAATCCTTTGAGAAGTGATTATTTGACTTACTAAATAAAATTACTTTAAAAGTTACAACCGAGGAAACAACCAAAAGAAAAATGGGGTAATAAACGGTCCATTATTTTTCATCAAAGAATCTGTGGTTCACAAATTTGCCTTCTTTTTTTGTAACATTCTGTATAAATATGGATGAAATAAATCATACTGAAAAATAAAATGAAAATTCAGCTTGAGCTCTTTCAAATTACTTGAGTCTCCTTAGCCATGTGTCTTTTGGTAATTGTAGTCCCCCTCAGCTTACTCAAGTAGTCAGTCTAAGAATATTTAATCCTCTTAACAATCTCTGCAGGTGGAAGGCGGAATGAATCATTTCAAATATCAGGGGTGCAGAGTGTGGAACTGAGAAATATGCCATGAATTTTAGTTCCTGTAAACCAATAAGTAGATATTATTTGAGTCACTTATACAAACATTAAAAAAAACTTAATAAAATGCACACAAAATACTGAGAATTTCATTCACCACCTGTTATTCAATGTTTGCCCAATATTCCATTGTTATAGAACAATTGTAACCATAGTAATATTCAACAAAAAAATGATCGCGATAATTTTTCTGTCAAAGTCAAATGAAAAGTAACTGGCTCAATGTCATAGCATAAACCATGCAAATTAATTTATATTCAATACATAGTCATACCATCTGGCCCCGCAATAAGTTTTCTGACATTGATTCGAATCAAAATAGCTATACCTACAGGGGTGTCGCAAGGGTTTTTAATTATTTTGTTCATGAAATTCTCCTTCGAATATGACTCGTGCATTGGAAATTATAGATAATTTTAGACCGATATGCAACTCATGCAATTTGGATCTTTGGCAATTGGACTTCGTGCACTCGTGCTTTTTTCATCCCAATTTGCTTTCGTGCATATCGTCCAAAAATTACCGCTAATTTTCAATGCACTTGTTATATTACATACGAAAATACACCTTGGGAGGAAGAAACTATGACAGAAGAAACAATTTGTCTTAATTAAGTAAAAAAAAGATCATCTATGGTACTTACTTTAATCCTGCCTCTAGATTTTTGCCCTTGAGAAACAGCAGGGCAGAAACAACCAAATTTTAAAGTGGACTATTCTGTTTGCTATTGACTTATCAACCCATGTTAATTATAGCTTTGTAGTCCCTTGTTGCTTACGTAGAAATAGCTCTTTGAATCACAATCACCAATACCTACACAAAACAATACTGTTTTTTCAAATTGCAATCATGCATAATTTTATGCATGAAATTAGCTTTAGTGGTTACTGCTTCAAACCTACCTACATTGCTACTGTTGGACGTTTTTTTAATTCTTAAGGAGGATCTAGTTTACTGGATACAACCGTTGAAATAAAATGGAATTTCTTGATAACTTGCATTACCCAAGAGCGAGCATCTGCCCAGTAGAGGGATTCCCCGCCAAATTTGATTTTTGTGCCTTGTTAAAATCAATGTTTCAATTAACCAAGTAACGGCTTCGCTTAGGGCCTCTTTGTACAGGGGGCACCCGCCATTGCGGGACTTGGTGGTATGGTTGCTACACCATCGCCTCTGCTCCTCTTATTTTCCGGTAATAGGGAGGTAGGAACATCCCCCCCCCCTTTACCCACATATCACAGCAAACCACTTAATAACGTGATACACCCGAAAATTATTTATATTAAGTTAAAATTAATTTATAAGTTTAAATTAATTTAATTAATTTATATTAAATTTATATTTAAAACCAGAAATAAATTAAAGTTTATCATTAAACACAAAAACCGACGCCATTTTTGCGATACAAACAAATCGAGTTCGCCTGTTCGCTATTTCGGCTGTTTCCGCGTAGAAATCGGCCCATATCGGCACTTTTGGATGGGGTGGGGCTTGGGAGCTTTTTTTGAAATGTCAATTTCCACCTTCAGAGCCCCCTACGTCTACTTTTTATATATATTTTATAAAGTAATGTATGATCTCCATGTAGATAATCAAAATACCTTTCTAGGAAGGTGCTGCTCGATTTCACTTCCCATTGGGAATTATTGACATGAGTAGTCTTGATTTGTCAGAATGACAGTGACATATTTTCTTCAGATCAAGATATCCCTCTTGAAAAATAAGGTGGAGAACAAAAACCGCATGACTAATCAAGCTAATAGCTATTTATGTAAGCAGTTACGAAAAGTCCGATTTTGTGTAACGAATGAATGTTTGGGGGACGAGTGCAGCGAGTTCCCGCAATTTGAATGAGATGGGACTTGAACACAGAAAAGGCTTTTCGTCACGTGATTCATATAAGATTTTTTGTAATGTTGATTACAAATACCTACTTAGGTAGAGTTATTATTATTGAACTTCAATATTTACTTTTAAACCACTTTATATCTTACTAATACGGTAAAACTGTAGCAACGGTGTGCCACAACCAAAACGAACTTTTCATCACCAGTTACGAAAGATTTTACTTTTCGTAACAAGCTACGGAAAGTAGGACGTTACATCACTCTCATCAGTATCGAAAAGTTATACGTCAAAATTAAAAAAAGTCTATTTAATAAACCTCATATTTCTGTAACAAACAGTTGTAAAATTTGAAGCCACTACAACATGCATTTTGCAATATTTAAGTTTTAAGTAAAATCTTAATAGTAGTGTTTTAGTTTCTTTAATAAATTGCTGTCATAAAAAAAAGTCGTTACAAAAAATTTGGTACAAATCTTAAATGGTTCTATAAAAATTAAGCTGATTTTTTGAGTTCCCCATTTGAGAGCGCCTTAGAGCTTAAATAACTAACTTAAAATACGATTTTCTTAATTTTGTTAGTAGAAACGAAAGTTTTAATATTTGCACTTTCTCTCTGGAACTTTCTCCCACAAAAAATTTATTTAAAGGGGCAAAAAAAACAAAAATATTACCAAACCAGTACCTGGTAAAATCACACATCCCTTTACCTTCCAACAGTGTCCCGAAAGAAACTAAACAAACCCAGATCTGACGATAATCTAATTCATGCGTCCATCAAAGGAACGTTCCATCAAAGTTTTTGGGATTAACAAGAATTTAATTGGTCAAACTTTAACAAGCAGCAACAAAAATAAAACCATAAAATACATCAGCGAGAGGGAAGTTAAGCTTCTCCGGTAATCCAGACTTGCTGCCCATCAAGTTTCCAGTATAGGAATTACAGTTCGGCAAACTCACGCTACTAATTGATGGAAACTTCTAGGGATTAATCAGACTTGATAGCAGTTTGTTGCTTTATCAGAAAATGGCAGTCAACGCCTCGTTTATTCCTGAGGTGTATTAAAGTCATGATTCGAGAAACTTTGACGTAATAGGGGTAGTTTGAGAGTCTTCGCTTTTTACGTTTAAAATTTGAAATGATGTTGCTGGAAAAATACATATACTATCACAACAATCTGAGGGTTCATATGAAATGACAGACACTTTTTCAAAGCCAGACTATATTAACATTTAAGCAGCCCTGATAGCAAGCCAAGGCATCATATCGATTTTAGTTTGTAAACAGTAGCGTCTCTCACTGCATGAATTTTAAACATGCAAATCCAAATACTGTGTGATTACAGAGCTCTACTTCGGGCGCTCATATTAGATCAGGGCTCCGCGGATGCGTGTTCTACATTCTTTATTTACGTCGGCCAATAGGAACTTATTGCAAAAAAAAGTTGTCAAAAGATCATGCATTTCTTCACAAAACATCTAAAAGTTTATAGATATATGAGAACAGCGTCCCTTGGGAATACAGAGCTCCATGCTCTTCCTCAATCTATCTAATATCCCCTTTCATGGCTGAAACCTTGTTGATATTCAGATAGCAAACGCCTCTGGCTTCGAGGACGAGCTGACGATCAGAACATTGTGTATCAGCGTAGGGATGTCGAATTCGCGAGTCGTAAACACGAAATTGCTCGGTATTTTCAAGATTGAACGGGGATATGGTGGCAATACTTTCTCATGCGAGAAATATACTGCTAAACGGTGTGTCAGGACAAACAATGGGTTTCGTCGTCTCACGGCCCTCATTCTTGGATTGCCCAATTAAATTTTATGAAGTATGGGAAAGTATTTGTGTGTGTGACACGTTTTATTGCATTCCTGCTAGGTCAGAAGGTTTATATGGAAACTAAGGCATCCACCTAAATACTCGCCAACGACAGCACAGGATGCGACATCTGCTATTAAATTCTAGTACTATTCACTTGGCTCGCTCATAGCGTCTTCTTTCGGTAAAACTTATATGTACTATTGGTAGCAGGACTGCATTTTCTTGTGTTTTATTGGAAAACTGGTGCCGTCAGTGTTGCACCGAGTTGAAACTAGAGCTTCACGAGACCGAGACCGAGACTTACATAGTCTCGGTCTCGGTCGAGACCAAGACAGTCTCAGTCTCGGTCTCGTAGTCGATATTAAAATCTCGGTCACGATCTCACCCGTCTCACCGGTGAGCCGAGACTTCTCTCGTGGTCTCGTGAAGCTCTAGTTGAAACTTTCTGCCACGTTCTCTGGAGCTCCTGCCGCACACTGGTCGTTTTTTAAAAAATCTCGGTAAAAGTTCCAAAATAATGTTCAAAAGTTGTTTGTAATTTACTATGGTTTTGAAAGTAGACACCTCAAAGTATTAGTTGGCCATGAAATTTCACATATCGCTAATGTTTTCTTATGACGGCAAAACGTCAAAGATTAGACTTTGTGTACTTGAATTAATAGAGATAAACGACGCGTACAGATTTTTAGGTCGAATAAAACGTTCATTTGCAAAGGTAAGTTTTAATACTAAATTATAATTATAGCACTATTTAAGGCTTCTTGCTATTATGAATTTATATATACTCAGCTGTTGTGTGGATGCGTAAAAAGAAAGTGACTGCGTCGAACTAGTTTTTTAGTTTTTGAATTTATGTGGACGGTTTTTGTTTATGTTCCACCCAAGATCCACTTGAGTTTATTACATTTATAAATTCCCTAACTTTTCCCATGACTGATGAAAAAATAAAATCTTGCGGATATTTGCAGATGCACTAATAAATTAATGAACCACAAGATATGTCACATTTAAGTACAAAGTTTTTTTTGTGGATGGATTATTCAAAATTAAGCCACTTTGATAAAGATGGAGTCTTACAACTTTCATTATTGAGCTACAGGGTGCAAAAGTTTCAAATTTCATAATAACAATAAAATAATATATACTAATAATAATAACAACAATAATGGGGTATAGCTGAGGGGCGAAATACATTTAACTGCGCAAACAGGAGTCGTAATGCATATCTGTAATATCCTGAGATCTTAGATAAATAGACTTGGCTAGGTCCCATCTTCTAGAAGAACAAATACCGGCAATAATATCAGGCTGTGAATGCTATTCTCTTCTCCAACATATTATAATATACGGTCTCGTTTGTGTTACACGGCTATTTTTTTATTTACAGATAATATGAATGAGTCATAGGGACATTTTCGATATCCTACAAAATTGTCCCGAAAAGGATCTAGAAGAAAATGTTGTTATTTAGAAAGTCACGTAACAGAGCTATTGGGTTTTGAAAAAAATCCACCTCCGTCCAAAAAGACCCTTGCCAGATTTAAATGTGACTTTAAGACAAAATGGAATCGAGTTTATCGTAAAAAGAATGTTTTTCTTAAGAAATATACAAGTAGGGTTAAAATTTAAAGTGAGATTCCTTCGAAATGAAAAATCTGGTAATGATAAAAGAAACAAAGGTCGTCCGAAAATAACTTTTATGGACTCAAGTGAGAGATCAAAAAGACATAAAACTGGACCTCTTAGAAATAAGGCATCCGTTGAAGAGCTTGCTTTTGCAACACAAATGAGTTATCGTGCGGCTGGAAATATTTCTGCCGCTAAAATATTAAAGGAGATTAGCAATGAAACATCAAAAGCACAGGAATATTGCAAAGCTGTGGGTAGAAGGGAGACATACACTCAATTAACTGGTGATGATGCAGTATCTTTAATTATAGAAGCCAAACTAAGTAAAAACCAATACAATTTAATATGTTATCAAGCAAAGTAGAAAGTTGTCATATGTACCCACCATATAACACAGAAGTTTTACAAGCTAAAGGACGATGTTACCTTGCAGAAATTATGATTCATTCCGACATCGAAGCCGAAACTAAACTACAGGATTTGCTAAACCACACTGCCAAGAGACTAATTGAGCTGCAAGAAGTAATTCAGTGTTTAAGTGAAAATGTTAACTACTTTTAAATTTTTCTTTTGTGTAAATGGGGCTTTGATGGGTCAGGCCAATCTGAATACAAACAAATCTTTGAATATTCAGGTAATTTAGACTCTAGTGTGTTCTTAACATCTTTGGTCCCCGTTAGACTTGTGAATGCAAGTAATAACTCTGTTGTGTTATGTGTTATATGTCAAAATTCGAGAACTTCGTCTCCGCGGTTTTGCCGTCCTTTTAAATTACAGTTCATCCATGAAACTACTGAACTTATTTTGAAGGAAAAAGAAAATGTTGACTCGTAAATTAACGAACTAACCCCGTACCAATGTTCTAAACAAAAAAAAAAGTACAATAACATTTGACTTACATTTTACAATGATAGACGGTAAGGTTTGCAATGCGGTAACATCCAATCGTTCAACCCAAAAATGTTATATATGTGGTAAAAGTTTTAACAATATTGACGTTATTGTCTCAAGGCCAAAAATTGACAATAATTTAAAGTACGGATTATCCACACTACACGCCTGGATACGACTTTTTGAATGCCTTTTACATTTAGCTTATAAACTGGATATACAGAAACGGCAAGCAACAAGTGCTGAAGAAAAGCAAAAAGTATCGCAATCAAAAAATCGTATTCAGGAGTTGCTTGCAGGAGACTGATAGTGAATAAGCTCAAATCCGGTTTTGGCAGCTCCAATGACGGAAATACCGCTCGTAGACTTTTTGAAAATTGCGTAGTAGTTTCAGAAATTACCAAAATTAATATTGAAATTATCCATAGATTTCATGTGATGTTACAAACTTTATCGTGTGATGATATTAATATAACTAAATTTAAAGAGTACTCGTTGGAAACGGCAAAACTTTATGTGTCTTTATATCTTTGGTACCCAATGTCCCATACAATTTATAAAATTTTAATTCATGGACATGAAATCATAAATTCATTTCTTCTTCCTATAGGGCAAATGTCCGAAGAAGCGCAGGAGGCGAGAAAAAAAGATATAAAAAAATATAGTGAAGATTTTTCTAGGAAAATGTCTAGAAGGAAAAGCTTAACAGATATTATGCATCGCCTACTGGTCTCTTCGGACCCTTTTATTTCAAGTTTATGTAAATTTAAGTTACCAAAAAGAAGTAAAAGGGCTATTTCCTGAAACACTTAATTTACTTCAATCCCCAAGCATTTAAGTTTTCAATGAGAATGCTGAAAATATACATAATTTGCATTATTTTGACTCTAGTGATTCTGATGATAAGTAGGATTAAACAACAAAGCGCAGACACTATAACTTTAGTGTAATTTTGTTGTAATATGAGTTTTTTCTAATTGTTAATAATTAGAATGTACATTTCCTAAGTTCATGAAATTAAATTTGTACTAAATAATCTAGTAATATTATTTACAGGGTGTGAAAAGTATCAGGTTAGGAACAAAAAGTACTACAATACCGGCCGGTAAAGTGAGTTCGGGGCGCCACCAATTTTAATCAATTAAATTGGAAAAATTCTACGCTGTTAGGTAGCTGATCAGTTCCCCTTAGCCTCTTCCAAAATACCCATAGTATTTGCAAACAAAATAAAACTAACAAGTTTAATTTATATCCTATAATATCAAAGAACCAAATCAATGTTGTACAATATGATGATTGTACTTCAAGTCAATGAGTGAAAGGTTTTCCTTAATTCTACTTATCACAATTGTCTGGAAAAATATCTCCCTAGTGGTGATCACCAAGCGTAACAATAAAAAAAAGAAAGGTTAACTGAAATACTACTACTTAGCTTGACACGACGCTATTACTGATGGTCACAAAGGCTAGGCGCCTTAGGTCCAAAACAATGCAAAAGGTAGTGGCTATTGGCCCTCCAAAAATTGTGGTGGTAGCTGTCTGCCTCTTACGACAATAGTGGTGGTTTTTGAACAATAAGGTGGTGATTTGCACCCCTCGGTAACAATAAGGTGGTGATTAACCTTCAGAAACAATAATGGTGCCTGGTAGCCCCTTGGAAACACTAAAGTGGCTGTTGGCCTCCTTGGAAAGACTAAAGGTGGCGGTAGGCCCCCTTGGAAATACTAATTGGTGGCGGTAGGCCCCCTTGGAAACACTAATTGGTGGCGGTAGGCCCCCTTGGAAACACCCTCGTCCACGAGGGTTTCCAAAAACACAACAAAATAAACACGTGGTGTGGCTGCTTTCAGCCCTCACATTAACCTTGCTGACACGTGGTACAGTGGCTTATGTGGCCCTGGATCGTAGTATAGGCTGACAAATGCTTTGCTTGTAGGCCCAAACTCTCTTGCTGCACAATCCCGAAATTCGGTTCAACTTCCCTCATCCAAAAATGTCCCAAAAACTGGTCGAGTGACCCCAAAACTAACACCAACTAAGGGAAATTGAAATACTACTACAAATCGACTAAATCCCACGTAGTGATTTACACTTTTACGTCGAAATGAGTAGCAGCGAAGACATGAGTGGTGTCTTCCACATGTCTTGATCCAGAAAAGAAAGATCTTCACCAATATTCCGATTTTCAATAGAAAAAAGGTGGAGGTGGGGAAAAGATATTGGTCGAGAGCGCCAGCGCATTGACGAATGACAACTCTCATTGTTATCGAAAGGCGTTTTAGGACGACACCCAAAATACTTGCTCTCGCTACCCTTTTTACTCCTCAGAAAATAAGCAAAATGTACCACTTTAAGTTTGCATATGTTTTCCATTTCATCTAGTGATATTATCATAAAATAACGTTTGACTTACGAACAGCTAACAATGGGCTATTAGGTGCAAGCAAAGAATTTGCAAAGTCCTCTCAAACATGGCGGACTTCCGGCCAAGAAACCGAAGCACTTAGGCGGATAGGCAGTCACCTCCATATCTACACAATTCACCTATTGTCAAAACAAATCCGTCAATCAATCCGACATTTGAAACAAGTCAGTTGTTTATTTATTTCCAAGTTTTGGGGTTATAATCCCCAAACTTAATAAAATCTGTGGCCTCCCTTATGGAAACAAATGCAAGGAAAATGGGCGCAACTCACTGCCAGCACAGTCCTGAGACCCCTGACAAGACAAAACGCGAACCATATCCACCTTCCACAGGTTAGCAAAAAAAAGGTAAATAAACAACCTCAAATCTTTACACTCGAGCAGAACAACAAATGTTTCAGCCCCAAATAAACGACAAATATCCGCATTTGCAAGACTCATTCTAGCGACAGTTTTTAACCGTTACAGTGTTATATTTTTGATAGTTTGTACGTAGCCACTGACTTCTTTGTGCAAAATATTAGATAGCGTTTTTACTCTGAAAATTGAGTTAGGAGGTTGGGTCCAAAATGTGAAATTGCCCCTGTATTTTAAAACGAGAGCCATAAAAATCTATTTGTACCATCGGCATATTTTGTTACATAAAAAGCACATTTTGCGAAAAACGCTTTCTTTTACTTTTATTAGTAAACGAGATGCGAAGTAAAACAATACAAATTGAGACAACCTGTATACATTAATATACTCTTTATTAAGCGATTAGTAAACTCTACGTAGATTCTACCGTAGAGAAATATAAGTTTTTGGAGTGTTAATAATTTGCAAAATAAGTATTCGTTAATTAATGTTACTGAATGTTTAAGCATTCGAAAATAATTTGATTTTTTTGTTTTTAACACCCTGTATATATCTCCTAATATGGAGGTAGAATAAAATTAATGTGTCAATTTTTGTCAAAGATGTAATGTGAAAGACAAATATCTTGGAAATCACTTTTTTTAAAATAAATGACGAATAACAATTAATTAAATTTGTTTGTACCTAAATGTACGTTTTACTTGACTCTTTCTTAGTGCTGTTCTAACTGTGTTTAAAGACTTGATATCATATATAAATGAATCCTACACGCATTTTATTTTATTAATGAGGAACATTTTTGCGAATTTTTCACACACCCTTTTTTTGCCATCTTTAAGCGCAAATGGACCGGTGTGTGCCGCCTTCGTTAGATCAGAAAAAAAGACTACTTTACAGAAAAGTAGGCAAATCAAACTTTTATTTGAATGGTTTACTTGCTAATGCTGAGAAGGCACGCAATATCTACCTAAAATCAAAAACTTCCTAGAAGATGTGGTGTATAAACTTACCGATAAAGAAGTTGGTATATTTGTACTATAAGTTTATAGGCCACTAGGATATTTATTACAAGTTCGCAAGAAAAATCTCCAAGTTGATAGTTAGGACATATAGAGGTAAAAACTTCTAATTGTTTAGTAGAGCTGTATAAAGAGCAAGTAGAGCAAGTATATTTCACCTGCATAAAAATAATGAACTTACTTTTTTTGATAAAAGCTTTTGAGTTTGGATAAGATAAAAAAATGTAAAATAAATATTTTCTTTTTGGATTATTGGTTTATACCCCTAAGGTGGAATTGTACGAGTTGCAGTGAAAGTCGAGGTTAGTTAAGCTTAACTGGTACTTGGAATTGCTGATAAGTAAAGAAGTAATACTGCCACAAATGAAATTAGTTAGACAGCTATGTGATTCTTAAGGATCTTGAGTTTAGCCAAGAGTTTCACTGATCTTGCGATTACATCTACCTTGTGTACAAGGACATCATTTTAAGTCGCTCACTCGATTAGCAATTGTCCCGTTACACTTCTTAAAAAATTGACACAAGAGGGTCGTATGGCATCTAAGGCCGACCTCGAATCCAGTCGCTAGACCTGGATTCGAGACCCTTTTCTTACCTTTCTTACCCTTTTGCCCCTTCTTAACCTATCACCATACGTATCGCAAGTTTCACTTTTGGATCACTACAATATTCTATACTTTAATCATCTCTCAATACGTTTATGTTTCAACATTTTATTTTGTACTTGTATTAATCTTTATATTGTTTTTTTTCATCTATTCCTTTTATACCGTTCCTTCATGCTAGTGTACAAATATAACTTTAAATTAAGTATTCCGTATGTTGTAGTACCCTGATGAAAAGCCATACAATCTTGTACATTACTTTTTTTCAAAAATTAAGGCGCGTTATTGTCCAAATGGCACCTCGATTTTCAATGAGTTCCGTCCGGTCAAATTTCAACACCTTGATTTGCTTTTCTGAAGCCTGAGCAGGCAAAATATACATGTTTTTGTATGATATCACTATTTTCCATGGTGGTTACAGGATTAGATCAGTTGAATCGCATTTAATTGGCGATATAGAGGCGAAATTAAAACAACTGACCTTCGTCACAAGAGGCGAAAGTTAACGCTACGGGAATTTCTCTCATTAGAAGCGAAAATTACTTTTTCGGCTAGGGCACGATATGACGAAAGTTGTGTATTTCTGCATGGTCGTAGAAAAAAGTTATTTTAGTTTTTGAAGAGGCACTAATCATCAACTTTTAGCTCAATCAAAATACCAAAAAAGTAAAATTGGGATTACTCATTTTGTTTGGATCCCAAAAACTACCACTCGTTTCATCTCTAGTAGGTACCACATATTATAAGAACGCGAGGTAGAATAAACTGAAAATTAATATTTATTAATATAATTATATCAAATTAATACAATTACACACTTTCATATATACGGGGTGTTCATTATAAAAATTTATCTAGCCAGCTATAATTTTTTGAGAAAGAAAGAGAGTTATAAAAGTACATCGTAACTTGACTCGCCATCAAAACAGATTTTTCATTGCCACTGTCCAATCAGCTTTCAGCGCTTCAAAGTTATTAGCGGCCATCTTGTGTTGTCTTTATCCTTGTTGGCAAATTTTCCCGTTTCCCACGTTTTTGTTGTTGTTTTCTAGTTTTACCAACAAAATTTTTGCTAAAAACGTTAATTTTTATTGCTATAAAACCTGTTTTGTATTTGGACAACATGGCCTTCGCCTTAGAACATAAAGTTTTTATGTTGAGTTTGATGGAAAGTGGATGGCGAATAGGTTAATTCCATTCGAAACTACGAGGAGGATTTCCAGGCTCAATTTCCAAACTTTGCTGTGGTCTATATGCAGTTCAAGAAAACTTTGGAGCATGTTCTAGCATTGCTTACAGAAGCAGGTAGTCTACAAAGACCAGGCAGTGAATCTGACAAGAAACATACCAATAAAGTAGTTACACAGGCACAAGAAATAAAGCAAAGCACACCTGGTATTTCTATTCGACAGTTACACCATCATATAGGCCTTTCTGTAGGTGCCGCCCATGCAATTTTACATAAAGATCTGCAAGTGTACCCATATCGCTTCACAGATGTGCAAGAATTGCATGAAGCTGCCTTTCCCCAAAAACTGCAATTTTGCAATTGGTGTATTGATAGGGATAATAACCAGAACATTTTCCAAAAATCCATATTTAGTGATGAAGCTTGATTTGAGTGAAGTGGTTATGTGAACTCGCAAAACATGAGAACTTAGATTAGTAAAAACACCCCCATGAAATAATTGAAAAAAGACTACACCCTGAAAAAATTGAGAGTTTGGGTAATAATTACAGCTTGCTGACTGATTGGTCTGCTTTTCTGTGAAGGTGGCTGATCACTAGGACACTTCAAGCATTACCAATTGGATAGGTACCTGTATAAGCTACTGAATTTTGCTAGCACTTGGAAAAAATTACATAAAATTCTTCATTAATATCATTTAATTTTTTGTATTCAATTTATTCAATTGTCAATTATATTACTTCTTTTTGTGAACATTTATAAAATATGTTTAATAACGAAGATCAATTTATTGTTAAACAGTTGATAAGCGAATAGAAACATGACTTCCCAAAACTCAATAAAAATGTCAAAATAAATTAACAAAATGTGATTAGCTTTATTAAAAGTCTTATCGAACACATTAAACACATATACCATTAAAACTATATGTCAATTCTCCGTATACCAGTAGGAGATAAAAGCCCTTTTTAAAAACTGTAATTCGGATCAAGTTGATAACTATCAGCTGAGTTTCTACCATTCATATTGAGTGGAAATCAGATTCAAACTGTCATCAATCTGGTTTCCTGAAAAATATCTGTAAGGATCAGTCTGAACTAGGATCATTATTTCCGAAAAGTCCTATTGTGACAAAGTGTGTGACTCAAATTTTATCATTCATATTCCTATTAGTACAGTCACAGTAGGACTTTTTAGAAATGGTAAACCTGGATCAGATTGATCTCTACAGCTCGATTTTCATCCAACTCGATTGATGACTGATAATAGGACAGCCAATTGAGTTCGTTGAAAATAAGCTTATAGTAATGATCGACCTAATATGGATTGCAATTTCCAAAAAGGACTTATGATCATAGAAATTGAGCACTGTCGCTTTTAAATAAACAGGTTTTAAACAGCCAATTTGTCAATTGTTTATTTGAAACATGGTGGACAGCAACCCTTTAAACTACAGATCTGATCATTGACCAAGATTATCCAGTCTAATACTCTTAATCACTTATCAATGTAAACTTAATTTCTGTCTATAACATTTTTAAACAAATTCAGTTTATAACTATTATTACAAAGTTATTTTTGTCTATACTGCTATTATTTTAATTATTATTTTACTTTTAAAATCAACACAATTTCTGACTTCATAGTGATGCTGACAAAACATCTCAGTTATTTATACATTTGAATCACATTAAAACTGGCTTTCAGACTCAAAATGGTTTATGCGTGTACACATGTGCCTTACAAACTGCTAATAGTTATGCTGCTAATAGTATGATCGCATATAGCTTTTCCAGGCTGGGGAGTTAAGAGAACTATTACACTTGTACACAAATTTAAGCCTCGAGAGTATCTACTGACACATACATTTTTGGAAACATCTTTTCTTCTAGGTCCTAATGGTCGCAGTCAGTACCGATTTTGGTGCAAAATTTCCAGGTTTAGCTTCAGGAATTGAGCCTACAATATGTTTATAAACTTATTTTCGTCTTCAGCTCTAATGTTTTAATTTTACATACTTTTGAAAATCCATTCCATTTCCGATTCTACAGAGATCAAACATTAGAATCATACACTTGTTTTAAAGATTTTGAAACCAGTTTTTAGTTTTTCAAACACAAAATGGTTTGTAGGTACTTTCGGTTGCAGTTGTACTTAGTAGGGCCAAGCCTTAAAAACTCCTTTCCCCAAAGGCTACACCGTGCAGGGGCTGGTGATTAGGGTGCTTTGTCGTCGTCAGAATTCAAAGGATCAATATGAAAATCGCCACTTCTAAGGGCGAAAGGCCTGTTCGGGCATTCAGGGTCGCAAAATTTTAGTTTATCTCACCTGCCAAGGTCCACTATCTCCGTCGTACACTTAATTTGGCACAAAGATTGATGTGTTTTTCTAAGTTCTCTATGGATGTTAGCTCGGAAATACCTCAAGTAAATTTTACAGCCTATAGAATCTTAAAAATCTTTAAATAATTAAAAAAATCAAACAAATTAAGGCCGACTTATTTATTTATCAACATTCTGAATGATTCTGGATTGTTTGGAATGTCATGTCAATTGCTATTCATTATTATTTTGTTAAATTTATTTGAGCATTCCCGTCCTTAGATTCTTATTGAGAAAAAAAGGATGGAGACACTATCGGAGCGCGCAATGGTAGGCAACCAGTAAAACGTTCGCAAAGTGTGAACGTGCCTAAATTTGAAAGTTTGACGGACAAATACGGAACGAAGTAATTCACGACGTGCTTCAAAATAACAAATGCATTTCATAGGTGGCTAGATAAAATTTTATAATGAACACCCCGTATATTTTATTTAAAAGCGTTGCAATAAAATGAAAAATGACAATTACGCTTAGGTGGAACACCCTGTGTTAATCATTATTATAACATTTAACATATTGTTGCGGACTACTATGCGGAGAGCACAGGCCGTATAGAAGTACATGACGAAGCCGCATTTCCCGGCCTAGTGCGCTCAATAGTAAGGGTTGACGCGCGACCTTGAAACAGCGTAATAACCGGAACACTCGATGCTTGAGTCGATGCGCGGCTAGGGATTTTGGAGGTTTTCGAGAAGGCCTGCTATCCGTATATAAGGACTGGGATGAGTGGCGTTAGTGTTAAGTTTTAAGTACGACGCGTTTTAATAAAAGAATATAAGAGTGTAAGCTTTAGTAAAGCAATTTAGTTAATGATTTGTGGGAGTTTTAAAGTGTGAATAAATTGTGTTTATTGTACAAGTACAAGACTGTGTTTTAACCCACGGGAAAATCGTAACAATATACTCAAAGCTACAATACAACACAAAAATTGAAATTTTTCAGTTTTCCGAGGACAAACAATTTGTTTATGATTTTTCTCCAACTACAATCTCAACTACAATTTACTAAATTAAAATTACGATTAACCTTAACCATTTCTTATTGCATCATTGCAAGCAAAACACAAAAAAAGTAGAATTTGCGATTACTTGCTTTGGCCGGGTCCCAAGATTGGGGTCCCATGCATTAACATTAAAGACATTTTTCTAAAGATATTGGTTTAAATTATATTATTTATTTAAACATAAATTACTTAACTTAACTTTTTGTCCTAATTTGTTTAAAAGATTATTCTTAAAACATTTTGATAAAACTTTGTTTCCAGGAGAAAAAGGTATCGGGAGTAGGACACAAAATCCAACTTTTACGATTACGCAGAAATTGCCGACGATTCGATATACATTTTACAAATTTGTTTCAAATTGTGTTTGAAAAATAGTTAACTTGCATTATTCTATCAAAACAGCACGGTACGTGAAGTATGCGAGTAAAAAAACAAACAGAACATAAACCAACATAAGAGAACCATGCAGGAAGTGGCGATTAGACTAGTAGAAGACTAGTAGAAATTAGATTTTATGTCCCGATCCCTGTATTTTTTTCCTGAAAATTTATATGTTGAGCACTCTGCACTTCGAAAAAAGAGTATGGTTTAATTTTTGTTTTCAAATTTATTTCTCCAACTTCTTCTCTTCTTCTTCTTCCTCAGACTGCATTCATCCACTCCTGGATGTAGTCCTCTTCCAAATTTCTCCATGTCTCTCTGTTTTCCGCTGTTTTCATCCAGTTTCTCCCTGCTATCCTTTGGATATCGTCTCGCCATCTCTTCTGGGGTCTTCCCGCGCTTCTTCTTGTTTCTCTTGGTCGCCAAGTTTGTATTTTGTGCGTCCATCTATCAGGGGTTTGTCTTGCTATGTGCCCTGCCCATTGCCATTTAAGTTGGGCTGTTCTTTTTAGTACGTCCATTACTTGGGTTCTTCTCCGTATGTCTTCATTTCGTACTTTGTCTCTTATGCTGATTCCAAGCATGGATCTTTCCATGGCTCGTTGCGTGATCTGGAGCCTGTTCGCCATCTTGCGTGTAATAGCCATTGTTTCAAGACCGTATGTGAGAACCGGTGATATGGACGAGTCATAGACCTTTCGCTTCAGATTAATTGGTATTTCTCTAGATTTGAGTATGAATCCCAGTTTCCCAAATGCCGCCCAACCAAGTCCTACTCTTCTAGATATTTCAGCCCCTTGGTTTTCTTTGCCCAATTGAATTTTATGGCCCAGGTATACGTAGTTAGACACGTTTTCTAGAAGTTTGTCGTCTATTTTTATTCTGATGTTTTCAGGGCTCATTATTTTTGTTTTGTCCAGATTCATTTCGAGTCCTATGTTCAGGGATTCTCTCTGTAGTTCTTCTACCATGGTTTTGAGTTCGTCCGCTGAGCTGCCTATGATGACTATATCGTCTGCAAACCGCAGGTGACTCAGATACACTCCATCTATGTTAATGCCCTTGTTATGCCAGTTTAAGTTCTTAAACATATCTTCTAGGGCTAATGTGAATAATTTAGGGGAGATTGTATCTCCTTGTTTTATTCCTCTTTCGACTGGCATTTTATTTGTTGTTGTTTCTTCGTCTATCTTGATTTGGATAAAGGCATTCTCGCAGATATGTTTGATGAGATTTGAATATCTAGAGTCCACCCTCGCGTTATCCAGAGCTTTCAGGATTGACCAGGTTTCGACAGAGTCAAAGGCTTTCCGGTAATCTATGAAGGCCAAGTGTATTGGTAGGTTATATTCCGTGCTCTTTTCTTTTCTTTCTCCAACTAGGTAAACATAATTTTAACTTTGCGAAAGAAACGCCCTTCTTAGCATTGATTACTGAAAAAAAATCACAAACATTTAAACTTTAATAAGTTATAGGTATATGTACAAACAAGCGACACCGTCAATTACAATAAAAAAAAACACAACAAAGTACTTACGGATGTAGAGTCAACACGTTAAAACATCATTGATTAAAAAAACAAAAAACATGTACAGACCTGTTGTTGGATTAAAATAAACGAATACAATTAAAAGAAATGTGAAATCCAACAACAGATCTGTACATGTTTTTTGTTTTTTTAATCAATGATGTTTTAACGTGTTGACTCTACATCCGTAAGTACTTTGTTATTTTTTTTTATTGTAATTGACGGTGTCGCTTGTTTGTTCATCTTCGTTCTGTATGTGTTGGGATGCTGTTCATTGGTCCGGCGCACATTGTTCTAACGGTCTGTATTGTTTTATTTTAGTCAACTCCTGAAGAAGTCCATAAGCGTGGACGAAATATTGAGTTT
The DNA here is from genome assembly GCA_951812265.1 of Taphrorychus bicolor. Taxonomy (NCBI): domain Eukaryota; kingdom Metazoa; phylum Arthropoda; class Insecta; order Coleoptera; family Curculionidae; genus Taphrorychus; species Taphrorychus bicolor. The sequence goes on from OX638297.1 coordinate 36,994,339, forward strand.
TAAGGATAAATGAGTTTCATTTAAAAACAACACACCAGACCGCTCCCCGATATCCTTCCTATGAAAAAAGAAAATATTTATTGTACGGTCGATAACGTCCAGTCTATTTATATAAATATATATTGCAAGGTTCATATCATATAATCCGCATGTGCGCTATAGTTTTATTCAATCTTTTGAAGATGCTTTTGTAAAAAGCCGTCTTAAAAGAGCTTCTGACTCCAATAATCCGTTTTATCTCTTGTACTAGCTCGCTTTAGAACACTCTTCTGTCTACAAAGATTGTTTTAAGCATATCGTGCATTAGCACTGCTCTTTCTAGTTGAAATTTTGCTGCAAGGGCAAGCTTCCCTTTAATAAAGGCTGCTGTTATCTATCATGACTATTATTTTTCCTTGATTACTTTTTTTCTAAGAGGCCCAAAGGCTTGTTCGGGTTCTGTTGTTGTTCAGGGCTTGATCCGTTCTAGTGTCATCTGCCTCCATAGGATAATTTCATCACTGCGTGCTCAGTTCCGATATTTTTTTCATTATCTGTGATTGTGGGGTGGATTGTATTTGGTGGTCTACTCTTGCGCATGTCTACTTGATATCTTCTGGATCCGGGAGGGATCTGTTTGAGTAAGTACATATGTTGGTAGGACTTGTGTGTGGTTTCAACTGTTCCTTATTAGTCCTTTCTCTTAGGTGTTTCTTGAACTTTACAATTTACTTGGTACTTCTACTTCTGCTTCTCGCTTCACTGCATTGGTGGTTGGTGGTCTGAGCATCGATTAATGGAGGTTGATCGCTTGAGTATGAAGTGGTTTGGAAGTCCAATTTCTTGTATTTGCAATTGAAATTCTTCCAATTGCAATTATTTTCTTCAAATTAACAATAACTCGCTTTCTTTTTACATATAGTACAAAGTATTAAAAAATCTCCATTTTGCAATTTTCAGGTAAGTTTGGAATTGCATGATTTTCTATACCCTTCTTGATGGCGTACACTATCCTTTAGAAATTTTTAGAGCAGCAGCTACCATCTAAAATAAGGAGTACTGATCATTAGTAATTAATTGAAATCTGAGCTGCAGTAAAACTGCAGAAAGTGGTTTAGATATGTACCTCTTGAACAGACGCCACTGACTCTAAAGGCCCGCCATTTTCTTTCTCCATTTCAAAGTACTCACACAGATTGAAAACAAGTTGCCGTGCTTGAGACTTGAGCGTTTTTTCTCGCATTTCTCCTCTTATCGTATGAGCTCGATTGAACTTATATACCTGCAAAGTATACGTATATGCTCTTATGGATGACTTACTACCCTTACACATGATTTTTTTTTAGTATTGATTTAGAGAGTTCATTTCTAATATCTTTCTGGCTTTAAATACGGTTCATGGGGTACTTAATACCATCACAAATAATTATATTTCCATTAATAATAATTAATGGAATGTAGCGTAAAAAATTACAGATGTTTCTTCGTACTTCCTTCCTCTCTTGGGAGTTCACAATCGAAATTGGTCCTGGAAACATGCCCAGAAACTCGCATGTTTACATTGATCAAAGCACTATCTATTCCATCAATTAGGTTGATTATTCTCATCAATAAGAAGCATATAAAACTCGTCGTCCTAAAAAGAACTGATTTGGCTGTTCGATGCATTTTATCAGTGAAAAAAAGCAAAAAAAAATTGAAATTTAATCAAAATTAAGGAAAATCACATCACACTGACTCACGTTAATCTGACAATACTATTTGTCGAGGACGTATTGCGTAACCACCAGACAACATTTTATCTGTTGTTTCTTTTCTTATTATTGGGTGTAAAATAGGCAGGCAAATCTAACATACGTGTCGCATAATTTTATCGGATCGGCATTCTTTCAGCGATCCAACTGTATACATTTTTTTTCCTCTAAATTTAATAACAAGTTAAATTAAAACTATTAACCACTATGTGAAACATTTTTTATATCTTTATTTGCATATCTATACAGCAGTTTTGTATATAAGTGACTAGTTTTCATGTCTCGTTAAGTTTGGGGAAAATCAATTCTAGCTTTCTATTTGAAAATTCACAGTTACATTCGCTATGAGTGAAGGAACCTACAAACCTTCAACACTGATTTATTTCTATTTAATAAATTTTTCACAAAAGCTCCTTTTTCAGATTATGAAGCTGAAAGGACAAGACATTTGTTTCCACGAGCATCATTGTTTTCAGTACGTTAAATATTTTAGAAGCAAATTCCTTATTTTTAACAACGTATCGGGATAATATAAACAAGAAAATGAAGTTCAGATCTGTTTTAAGCAAAAGAAACAAAGTGTTTGTTATTTTCTACAATACAATATGTCAAATTTGTTCTTCCATAAAAATGTTTTAAGAAGTGCAAAACGGAAGAAATTTAGCCGTAATTATAATGCCACAAATCTAAACATCCCTATACGCCATAGTCGACTAAGCGATTGTAAGCAATTCATTTGAATATGGCAATGAGACTGGAAGTAATGTGGATATGATAGATAATTCATAGAGTTTATGTTCCAGATTGATTAATGGCATTAGCGCCCTTGTTCTAGTTTCCAACATTTTCGTACTCCTGCCTCCAGCTTATTTTGGCAAAGTTTGGTAAATACGGCTGGAAATATCTCTGATTGAGCCAAGAAAAAGGGTGAAATATTTATTGAAAATTGCGTTTTTTTTTCGATTATTGTTTTTCTAATATGTCCGCATTTTATTTCCGAATATACGCAGCAAATCAATAGTCGCCCATCTCTTCAGCTAATGCATTTGAAAATTTGTGAGTTCAACACACCACCACACCACCAGGAGGTAAATTTGTTTCCCCAGTAAATCGTTTGTAATCCTGATGCTTAATTAAATTTTAACGAGCCGAGAGGTGGAGGTTGAAAGAAATCTATTGATTAAACGTCAAATCAGTTAAATTGAAAAAGAATAGCGTCATATTTAATGAAAAGTTTTAAATTGAATATTTGCGGAAAATCGGAGATAAAGAAATGAAATTACTTTTTTATCTTACGCAATATTTCATCATATTGATGTTATTTTTTGACGGCAGCTTACTTTTCGATGGGGGTAATATATCATTTTCTGTTGGAACTCGGAAGACAATAAATTAGATTTACGTGAACAGCATTCCATATTGAGGCGAATTGTTTCGTAATTTCCTCCTTTTATATCTCTAAACCGTCATTGAAAATAGCAGGCTCGTACTCATATTTCGTATACTAAAACAATGGGTTTAGTTCGAATTTTAGATGATGCTTAGGTAGTTGCCTGGAATAGTTTGTAGTAATATTTGCCGAATAAAACTTTAGCTTCGAAGCTCCGCTAACAATTTGAAATTTGAGCTCGAAGCACTATTTGAACGGAGATATTGGAATTACCATGCGTCAATTCAAAGCTATTTAGCTGAAAGTTTGGTAAGTGCTACTAAAGACTAAATCGATGTCGAAAGCAGCAGTTATTACTGTTTTACTAAGGAGCCTATTAGTACAAGCCGATTATAGGTAAACATTCTATTATCAGAGATAATGAACCTTTTTTGGAATAGTTTTTAACTAAAATTTTGCGACCCTGAAAGCCTGAATAGGCCTTTCGTTCTTAGAAGTGGCGATTTTCATATTGATCCTTTGACTTCTGATGACGACAAAGCACCCCAATCACCAGCTCCTGCACGGGGTAGCCTTTGGGGAGAGGAGTTTTTAAGGCTTGGCCCTACTAACTGCAAATGGAACCAAAAGTACCTTCAAACCATTTTGTGTTTGAAAAACTGAAAACTAGTTTTCAAATCATTAAAACGAGTCTGATTCTAATGTTTTGTCTCTGCAGAATAGGAAATGGAGTGGATTTTCAAAGGTATGTAAAATTAAAACATTAGAGGCGAAGATGAAAATACGTTTATAAACATATTGTAGGCTCAATTCCTGAAGCTAAATCTGGAAATTTTGCACAAAATCGGTATGGACTGTGACCATTGGGACCTAGAAGAAAAGATGTTTCCAAAAATGTATGTCAGTAGATACTCTCGAGACTTACATTTGTATACAATTGTAATAGTTCTCTTCCCTCCCTAGCCTGGAAAAGCTATATGCAACCCTACTATTAGCAGTTTGTAAGACACATGTGTACATGTATAATCCATTTTGGGTCTGAAAGCCAGTTTTAATATGATTCAAATGTATAAATAGCTGAGATGTTGTGTCGGCATCACTATGAAGTAAGACATTGTGTTGATTTTAAAAGTAAATAATAATTAAAATATTGTATAGACAAAAATAATTTTATAATAATACCTATTGTACGCTTGAATCTTGAGACAATTCCAGAAATCTTGGAACAGATCAGTATGGATTTGAGTTTAGGAGCAAGAAAGTAGGGAAAACATCTCTATTGGCTATTGGTATTTTCATGTTCAATAATAAATGCTAACATTTTTTTTATAATGACAAAGGAGATTAATGTGTGTTAAATTGCATTAAGAGCTACTAAATAATGCAGGATCATCCAGCTTCATATTCCCAATTTATAGTTGCAAAACTGAATTTGTTTTAAAAAGCCATAGACAGAAATTAAGTTTATAATAATAAGTAATTAATAGTGTTAGACTATATAATCTTGGTCAATAATCAGATCTGTAGTTAAAGGATTGCTGTCCAGCATGATTCAAATCAACAATTCGCAAATTGGCTGGTTAAAAGCTGTTTATTCAAAAGCGACAGTACTCAATTTCTATTATCATAAAAGTCCTTTTCGGACATTGCAATCCAGATTGGGTAGATTATTACTATAAGCTTATTTTCAATCAGCCCGATTGGCTGTCCTGTTAACTGTCATCAATTTGGTTGGATGAAATACAGCTGTAGAGATCAATCTGATCCAGGTTTACCATTTCCAAAAAGTCCTACTGTGTGTCTATACTAACAGGAATATAAATGATAAAATTGGAGTCTCACACTTTGCCACAATAGCACTTTTCAGAAATATTGATCCTGCATCAGACTGATCCTTACAGTTGATTTTCAGAAAACCAGATTGATGACAATTTGAATCTGATTTCCACTTGATGTGAATGGTAGAAACTCAGCTGATAGTTATCAACCTGATCCGAATTGCAGTTTTTGAAAAAAGTTTGTGTCTCCTATTGTTATATGAAAAATTGACATATGGGTTCAATGGTATGTGTGTTTAATGTGTTCGATAAGGTCTGTAATAAAGCTAATCATAGTTTGTTAATTTATTTTGACATTGTTATTGCGTTTTGGGAAGTCATGTTTCTATTCACTTATCAACTGTTTAATAAAAAAATTATCTTAGTTATTATACATATCTTATAAACGTGTAAAAATAAAAATAGAAGTAAGTATAAATACTTTATGTATATAATGATATAATTGACAATTCAAATAAAAAGAATGAATGAAATTAGTGAAGAATTTTATGTAAATTATTTTCTCCAAGTGCTAGCAAAATTCAGTAACTTATACAGGTATTCAATTGGTAATGCTGTCCTAGTGATCTGTCACCTTCAAAGAAAACTAGATCAATCAGTCAGCGAGCTGTGATTCCTACCCAAACTCTCAATTTTTTCAGGGTGTAGTCCTTTTTCAATTATTTCATGGGGGTGTCACTATTTCAAGTTCTCATGTTTTGCAAGTTCATATAACCACTTAACTCAAACAATGCCTCTTCACTAAATATGGATTTTTGGAAGAGATTCTGGTTATTATCCCTATCAATACACCAATTGCAAAATTGCAGTCTTTGGGGAAAATTACCTTCATACAATTCTTGCACTTTTGTGAAGTAATATGGGTAAGCTTGCAGATCTTTATGTAAAATTGCATGGGTGGCACCTACAGAAAGTTCTATTTGATGGTTTAATTGTCGAATAAAAGTACCAGGTGTATTTTTGCATTATTTCTTGTGCCTCTGTAACCACTTCATCGGTATGTTTCTTGTGTGATCCACTCTGCCTTCTTTGCAGACTACCTGCTTCTGTAAGTAATTCCAGAACATGTTCCAATATTTTGTTGAACTGCATATAGACCACAGCAAAGTTTGGAAGTTCGGCCTGGAAATCCTCCATGTATTTAGTTTCGAATGGAATAAACCTATTCGCGATCCACTTTGATTCCAGTTCCATAGTAGCTCTTCAACATAAAAACTTTATGTTCTAAGGCGAATGCCAGGTTGTCCAAATACAAAACAGTTTTTATAGCAATAAAAATTATCTTTGTTAGCAAAAATCTTGATTGATTGATAAAACTGGAAAACAACAACAAAAATTTGGGAAAGCACTGAAAGCTGATTGGACAGTGGTAATGTCAAATCTGTTTTGATCGAGAGTCAAGTTACGACGCAGTTTTATAACTCTCTCTCTTTCTGTCAAAAAATCCTAGCTGGCTAGATGAAATTTTATAATTAACACTCCGTATTGATTTTGGAACTCATGTGTTATTGGTGAGGGCGATGTGAAGAAAATAAAGTTCTAAGCTGCCGAGCTTTCAGTAATGTTTATTTCCTTCCTCAGGGTGCTAGATATTCTATAGAGAATGCGGAAACCGCACATAACCACGTTAACCATTAGGGTAGTGAGGCATTTGATTATTCAACGCTCTTGTGTTTAACATTGTCAATAACATTCTATATAAACATTAAAATTAAAATACCAATATGATACACAGACAAGACAGAAAGATTAATTAAAAGAACAGATTAACAGAGTCAAACTCAACGACGGCCGTTCATATATCTCAGGAAATCGTAATTTTATAACTTTATATTTGGACAACGAGATATCATTATACTATATTTGTACGCAAAATAGAATTTACACCTTATCTAAATGGATATATTATGCTTCTAACTTTATTTAAAAACATCATGTAGTGAAAATAAATTTTTGAATTTACATATTAGATTTTGGTCCAGTGTTCGATCAATTTTGGACTTGTTTGGAATTGAGCTTTGTGATAATAATTATAAAAAAATCGGATAAGCATTTTTTTCTTTTTATTGTGAATTTCTCATCTCAGTGAAAATGTGCCTTATTTGTATCTAGTAATTTAATATCCTGCTGTGACTTTGTCTTTCGAACACCTACAAACAACAAAATGTTATTTTGATAAGTAAGCGAAACATCTTGGACTTCCAGTGTCTTTACTGAGTTTTTTACATGACGTTTCGAGCAGTAAAATCTCTGCTCGTTTTCATGTGAAACTGACCATTAAGCCCGAGGCTACTTGCTTATGTACTAACACAGCCAACCACGCCCACCATTTCTATTGTCCGGATCGACGCCACCGTCGCGCGTCAAGCGACCAGCACTTGTCCGCCGTATCAACGAATACCATACCGAAGAGACGTCGCAACTTGATTTACCAAAGTCGCCCTCATTGCTTCCAATGAAGACTGCTTCCTTAAACTTTCGTTTCCTCCAGGACCGTTCCCTATGCAAAATTTTGGCTTCCGGCCACTTAATATTATGGTCTCTTACATGCTAGGGACGCTTGGTTCCTCCTATGTGCGACATGCCACACTCACACGTGATCTGATATATACATGCGTTCTCTGAGTGAATTTAGCCAACTCTAAACCAAAAATTTTATTTCCTCCGTAAGAACATGCAGTTTTAGTTTACCCTTCTTCCAATTTACTGCAAAATGTCGCCATTTTCATAGAGTTCATTAAGCAACATTTCATAGAAATCTGTCTTCCTTACCTTGTCGTCGTCATAGAGCACTTGGTGTTCAGAGTATTGGAAGAATTTCAACTTGAGTTTTTAAAGTTATTTGCACAGACAATTTTGAAATTTCTTACTAATCAGCCTGGAGTGCGTCAAGAGGCCTAATGTTCAAATGGAATAATCGGCATAAGGACTAATCGCCCGTGCCCGAATGTCTTCGAGCTGGTTCGTCGTTCGTCAGCGAAATGCGACGTTGCCGTGAGGTTTTATTTTCATTGCGATTTTCAGTTTCCAGAGATAAATAATTAGCTGGGTCATTTCTAGGTAAAGTGGTCAGTGAGTTGGTATAATACCTATGTAGATATTTATTTATACATATATTTATTTCCCTAAATGATCTAGACAGGACGTATTATTATCACGATCTAATAATAATGGCTAGAAATAGGTTACAGTGAAAATTGAAGACACTGTATTTAATTATAAAAAATATATAAATACACTTTTTAAACGATTTTTAGTTGTTTCTTTGTCCGTCCTTATTATTTGTAAGTGATAAGGGCTGATTCTTTTGGTACATCCATGCACATATTTCAAGTTCAGAAGGAACAACAATGTACGATACAATATACAGTGTGTTACGGGACGAAATGTACATACTAATACGGGAGATAGGCATCGACCACGCCAACACATATTCAGTATTAAAAAAGTTCGGAATTCATTTCTTATTGATATACAGGGTTTTGTATACATTTTGCACAAAACAAAAATCAATCATATTTCTCAGAATTTTTGCAGAAATTAATTCAAATTACATATGCGTGAGACTTTGGAGGGCAAGAACCCAGGAGGGTAACAAAAAGTTCTAAATTTCCAGAGTACTCAGTATACGATTTTTTAAAACTTTTGCAACAGATGTGAAGTTTGCAAACTCCAGACGATAAGAAATCGCAAGAATTTAAGTTGTCGCATTTTGTTTTTTTTTTACAATTTTTTTTTGTTGCAATCAACTGTGTTTTGTGTTACAAATGATTTATTAGGTTTAAACTTGCATAACTCCTTATTATTTGTTGTACCATTTCTTGATATTTATGACAAAAAAAAATTACAGAAAGCAAATAACAGAGATGAGAGAATAATAACAAACAAGCATAATAGATGAATAATTTCAAATACAAATAAATATTACTATTTTGTTTATTTATTGTTGATCATTACCCCAAAAATATTACACATTTATCTAGTTGCCTTATGTAGTAGTTGTCTTGCATGTTTGCAAAAATTCTGGGAAATATGAATGATTTTATTTTGGGCAAAATTTATACAAAACCCTGTATATCAGTAAGAAATGAGTTAAACCGAACTTTTGTAATACGGAATATGTGTTGGCATGGTCAAAACCTATCTCCCATATTAATATGTACGTTTCATCCCGTAACACCCTGTATAGGTTACAGGTAGGCGGTACAGGTAGGCAAATAGGCATAGGGTTATGATGGAAGGATGGAGGAAATGGAATAGTGTCTCTGCCTTGATGAGCGAATAATTATGGAGAACAAAAGTACCTACAGATACTTAGATAGATATAGGCATAAAAGGATGGATGAAAACGACGATTTGATGGCAAGAATCACTCATTGATATTAATAAAAATGTGAGAGTTTGGTGCTTAAATCCAGTTTTGTAGATGTGTTATAAAGAGTGATGACTATACATATAAGCAAATTAGCCATGCACCTATATATTCAGCATAGTTTATCAGAATGTAGATATTGGATTCATTATAGTTTTATTTAACATTACATGCCTCTCATTTTTTTTTAGTATCTACCCACCCATATTTACATTTCCTATGTAAAGTAATTTATCTTTTGATATAAAAGTAAACACACAAAACTTACTTAGTAAATAAAAACTTAAATACGTTCAAGAGCTGGAGAGTTAAATAATGGTTTAATACTGAGGGTATATCAGAATATCGAATTTCAATACCAGTTTAATTTGGAAATTAGAGTTACTAAAGACAAGTATTTAAAAATATGTTGGCATTAACGATTTTCGTCATTTTATCCATAAATTATTTAAATTGAGCATTCTTTTGAGCTCTATTGAACCAAAGTAGATATATTTTTCATAGTGCTCTGAAATGTATCTATTTTATTCTATTTTGTATTTTAATCATTGAGGTATATCAAATAAGGAATAAAGTTACGTCATAGTCATAAGGGAGACACCTAAGTTACACACTTTTTAAGTGCTTAGTTTTAGAAGAGTCGCATGTTTCAATTTTATTTAATAGAACATAACCTTGAAGGTTATTTTAAATATGTAAGTACTATTTTTTTTTAATATGTGTCTACATACACCAGATTGGCCGTTCAAAGAGAGGTATACCAGGGTGTGGTGTACTTAGTTGACATAGCCTATATAGATATGGTATACCTACAGGTACTGGTTGTATTTAGGAAGCCATTAATAAGAAATCACTATATTTAAATAAACAACCAAGTTGTTCCGTTTATATATTTATTTCAAAATTGTGGTACCTGTATATGAAAATGTAATTTATATAACGTGAGGAACTACGGAAGAAAAAATATTAAAACTAATAAAAACTTTCTCAATAGTGATGTAAACTAAACTGACATTTTATTTTCTTTTTAACTTTGACATGAACATGATATTGAGATTTTAATGTATACTGACTCTATCTACTCTGTTCTAAGAAGTAACAAAATTATATGCGGAAAGTAAATCAGATATGCTGAACTGTATACTTATCTACAATATTAGTTGAAAATGTTCCCTAAGGGAAATTGAGGGATAATTGTTATTCGGCTATAAGGGACCACCAGATGAGTGTCATTCATTCTAGGTCCAACTCTTAAAGTAAGTTAACATTAGGTACGTTAAGAATTAATTCCAACTTATGACACTAAAACTGAAATAAAAAATATCAGGGTAAATATCATTGTCAGTACTAAGAACAAGCACATACCTACCTACTTTATACCTTACAAAGAGACTGGCAATAGTTGGGCTCTACACTGTGCAAACTGCCTAATCTTGAAATATAACCTTACCGTATCCCTTTATCAAACACGTTATCCCACTTACATATTCATTTAAATTGAATCATCTTGCTTAACCATTACATAACTCTCTCTTGGATATTTCTTTGTAAATGTGCGTATTACATTGTGTTAACCTTGCTATACTCGTATACCGGGTGTCCAGCACCCTGGACATAGGGGATTAACATGAGATTAACATAGGGGATTAACACGGGAAATCGGTTTTTATTTTTCTGCGCCTGTACGGTTGAATTGATTGAAAAACTTTTAAGAGTAAAGTTGTAGAGCGTATGGTCAGCTATCATCCTGTAATTTTTTCAATACCCAATTTTGGCGGTTTTTTGGAAAAACGCCTCGAAAAGTGCAAAAATTTGAATTTGGCGCTTCACCCCCGCCATGCATGTGCAGTGTCGCCAACATAATAATTTCTTATGTCTTATGTCAGAGTCAGAGCCGATTTTCCTTTCTTATTTATTTTGAGGGACTATCATGTAGTAATTAACGTGATTATGCAGTGAAAATTAACCGAAAACATGGCGGGGGTGACGCGCCAAATTCAAATGTTTGCACTTTTCGAGGCGTTTTTCCACAAAAAGGCCAAAACTCGGGTATTAAAAAAATTACAGAATGATAGCCGACCATAAGCCCTACAACTTTACTCTTAAAAGTTTTTCAATCAAATCAACCGTACAGGCGCAAAAAAATAAAAACCGATTTCCCATGTTAATCTCCTATGTCCAAGGTTCTGCTGGACACCCGGTATATAGTAAGGCCATATTTGTAGTCTTCTTGATTTTATGCCTCATGTTTAAAAAGTAATTCGTAGTCTACTGTCTTTTTCTGGAGCTGTAAACCTAAACCGTATATTGATCCCTGGAATAGGCATTCTCCACTCTCTAAAGACTGACCCGAAATGCCCTGGAGAAGGCATATTTGTGGACTCTCTACCACAAACTAAAACCATAGAGGATGGGGCTCGAGATATCTCCGAATCTTGCCAAAGGCGATTAAACTTAATTTTTAAATTAAGCCACAACTTCTCTCATGTAAAAGTTTCCAATCTACTACAAACAAAACATACAACAGCTGATTCATCAGGCTCAGAAATAGGAATAAAGATAACAATCGCACCGTTGCCAGTTCGTCACATTGGCTTTGGCCATTTGGCCTAATGTGCAAAAGGAATAATAACACGAACGCGACTTCGTGTGGCATAGGGTCAGCAACCGGTCGGCGTGGTGGGAGTGCAGCAAATGGCCTAATGTTTGAAAGGTATAAGGCAGGGTTTATCCAAATTCTTTATTTTTAATTGCTAATTCTTTATTCTCAATTGTTAATTTCTAATACGTATTTTAAATTCTTATTTCATAATATGGTTTATACAATTTCCTAATTCTTAAAAAATTAAGGATTTGCAACCAACACTATTGACAGTTCACATACCTCTGGTTCTTGTATATCCATGATTTCCTTTTGTAAAAATATATATTATGACTAGGACAATCAATTATTAATTAGGATTTAAAACAATTAAACAAAAACACAAATTTGAGGTTAAATCATACATTAGGCCATCTATTGGGCATGTGCAATGAAACATTTTTCTTAATTCTTAATGCTTAATTTGTAAAAGTTAAAATATCTGAACTTTTAAGGTTAAGCATTAGGAACAAAAATTACGAATTAAGAATTAGGAACTTGTATAACCAGTGAAATAAGGAATTAGGAATAAAGAAGTTGGGTAAACCCTGCCTGTGTATAAGATGACGTGACGAACTGGCAACGGTGCCATTGTTATCTTTATTAGTACGGGCGAATTTCAAAAGTGATCAATAAATTTACCGGTTACATCTACCAGTAGATCGCTGGTAATTCCGGTTACACCGGAATTTAAGCCATATTACGGTCAGTTTAGAAACGGTTTGATTCACCAATAACATTTTTTTAATAGTTGTCAATCTCAACGGTAATCTTGTTTTGTTTGTTGTTATTATTCTTCTTCTCATAGCAAAATCGTCATTATTAACATAATTTTTATTTGTAAAAAGTTGTTTTGTTTAGTTGTCCTAGCCCTAGGTCCTTAGGTACCTATCCTAGTTCACATAAAAAATTATGATTTCTTGTAGAAATCAGGGACATTTTTAACGTGGGACACATAACATACGCATAAGACTGTATGCATTATATAAACCAGTGTTAAAAAAACTTGCTTGTGCCCTTCTAGATACCTACTATAAATGGTTTTGAAGAACTAGGCTAGAACCAGTTCTTAAAATGGACCCATCCTCTCCAAAAACTGGCTTCCACGATTTCAATGTCGAGTTGTCCATTACAATTTACAATTATTATTAATTATCACCAACTCCAAAAATTAAACAATACGACTAGGTAGTTATAAAATTTAAATTTAGACATTTTCATTAAATTTGAGACTGTAAACTGTAATAGTTATTTACGTTATACGTCCGGTAAATATAGTTTTACAGTAGGAGTAAGATGTTTCCGGACGACAGGATGTGCCGGTACTCAATACTGTAAAATTTCTTTACGATATCTAATCCTGTATAAAGTTATTTACCGGATTAAAATCAATTATGTAAAAGTGTCCTAAATGAAACAGTATGAAGTTAAAACCTTTTAGCGTTATATTTGTTTATAGAAAGGCCACGGGCACCAACTGTCAATACTGCCATTTTCTCCTTTAATCTACAGAAATTCCATTTCTCTAGACTGGTACGTTCGGTGGGCTACCGGTAGCGAACCGGCAATTCCACCGGTTAATTTTCTGGTTTTTGGTATATTGCGAAAATTTAAACGAAATGCTAGCTGACCGGTTTAACCTGTGGATCCACCGGTGAGTTTTGGAATTCGCCCCATTTCTCAACCTGATCAATGATCAATCAGCTGTTTTATATTTTGTGTGTAGTACATTGGTAATTTATAACATGAGAGAAGTTGTGGTTTAATTTAACAATTAAGTTTAATCGTCTTTAGCAAGATTCGGAGATATCTCGGGCTCCATCCTCTTTAGTTTTAGTGTGGGGTAGAGGGTCCGCAAATATGCCACTTGCAGGGCCTTTCGGGTAGGTTTTTAGATAGTGGAGAATGTCTATTCCAGGGATCAATGTACGATTTAGATATACAGCTCCTGAAAAAACAGTAGAATGCGAATTACTTTTTAAACATGAGTCATACAATCAAGAAGACTGCAAATGAAATATACGAGTATACAACTGTAACCTATTTTTAGCCATTATTATGATAGATTGTAAAAAAAATACGTTCTGTTTAGATCATTTAGAAAAATAAATATATGTATAAATAAGTATCTACAGAGGTATTATACCAATTCGCTACCCTCTTTACCAAGCTAATTATTTATCTGTAGAAACCCAATGGAATCTCAATGATAATGAAAACTCTTGGCAACATCGCATTTCGCTGACTAGGAATGACGACATTCGGCCACGACCGATTAGTCCATATGTCGATTATTCCATTTGAACATTAGGCCTTCTGACGCACTCCCACACCGATCGGTTGCCGAACCGATGCCACACGAAGTCGCGTTCGTATTATTATTCCTTTTGCACATTAAGCCAAATCGAGTTAACTCAATCAGCTATTTGTTTTAAAGGGGAACCAAGATTGTCTTCTATAAAATATAAAATGTCCAGTTTTATTTCCCACACTGAGGGATTTTTCTATTTGTCATAAAAGAAAACACATTGCAGCAGCCAAACACTCTATTTACAAAGGGGACAGCCAAACGTTTATTTGTAGCAGTAAAGTCAACTTTATCAAGCCAACTTTGCTGCTACAATAGTGAAGTGATAACTTGCTAAGAAACGGTTTGCTGTCACAGCAAAGTAACCTTAGGACCATAAAAAAATATTTTTTCTGCCGCAAACAAAAACTCTTTTAGAACCAGATATAGATTTTGTAAGTCTCTATCAAGATATTTGTTGTCATAAAAGAAAGTTTTACTTTAGTGTTGCACATTATAGTGGTAGCAATTATTTCCGGCTATTTTAGGAGAAATGTATATTACAATAGCTTTTCATTTAGCCAGTGACAGCAATTTGTTTTTTACTATAATAAATATTGTATCTTGTTATAGAGAAGGTTTTATGTGTCAAATTTACTGGGGGTTTTTAAAAAAAATGGTCCAACCTTATAATATTGTTGCCAATTCAAATAAAACTTTCAAAGATACAATCAATGTCAAAACGTCGTTCATTGTTGCCATTTTCCTGGACCGTTCCGTCAATGGAATCTATAGTTTTGTAATAATTTTCTTCAAGGTTTTATTTTAATCGACAAAAAAAACCTGTAACGATGGATCTTTTACTTAGAAGGGCGGCCTTCCTCTTAGAAACACCTTGGTATATATACGTACAAAGTTATTCGTGAACTTTCATGCTCATTCCGATGATTATACATACTGTATACCGTATTCTGTTGCACGACATAGGTACGTACGTATATGAATCATGTTAAAACTCGCGGGTGCCTACTGCCGACTGTTGACGAAGTGACGATGATAGACCGAATACGTTGCAAAACCTTTCGACCAATCACAATCGCTAAACGTTTAAATTGATCTAACGGTTTTTTTTTAACGCCAGTTATAAATTTACTAACATAGAAAAAGGCCTTAGCTGTTATAGCTTTACCAACCAATTAGACTGTTATTTAAAGCAGTACAAAATTTATTTATCATAGTAAAGTGACTTTCTAGACTGGATAAATGTCACTAGTTTGCTTGATTTTGCTATAGCGGCAGAGCTGTTTATTTGAAATGCAAAGAATTTATAGTATCATTATAAAAAAAATCTTAGCAAAGAGTTTTCTGCTGCAACTTTTCTCAGTGTGCGTAAAAGCATGCAGTTTTTGTATAATCTACTTCCATTTTCTGCCCTTCTCATTAAGTGCATTGAGCTAATTTTCACAGAAACCTGCCCTTTTTCTTTGACGTCATCATAGAACATTTGGTGATTAGACTATTTGTAGAATTTGAACTTGATTGTTTTTTTTTAAATATTTTGCAACAAAAAAATTCAAATTTTAATGTAAGCAGCTATTTGTTTTAAAGTGGAACCAAGAATTAATTACTTCTATAAAATATAAAATGCACAGTTGTATTTCCTCCGTAAGAACATGCAGTTTTTGTATAATCTTCTTCCAATTTTCTACAAAATATCACCATTTCCATTAAGTAAATTTAGCAAACTTTAGTTAGTAAATATGTGTTTTTTCTTAATTCTACATAGAAAACATATTGATGTTCTGTAAAAAAAAACTCACTTTATATAAACTAATCAATTTTGGATCTAACTCGATAATTATAATGAACATTTTTAATAGCATTTATCGTTATTTTAAATAGAAACCTCATAGTAAATTTATACAAAGTCAATCAAATTATGTGGAAGGTACTCAAAACTGGACCCATGCAAATGAAATTAATCACGAATTTGAGCGTCAATTATGAACCAGACTGCATATTCATTTATTGCAATGAGTTTCTGTTCATTATATTTAGATTAATTATATTGAACATTTAAATGGAATATAAAAGCTTTTCTAATGCACGCAGCCATATTTAATTACCCTAAGACTGCTCGATGAGAATACCATTAAAGCGAGTTGGGAAATTACTAATTTATACCCTGCTTTGTCTTGAGTACAGTTTCCATATGACTACGCAACACCCTTCTCTAATTAGCTGTTTCGTGTGTTATGCAGGTTGTTATTGTGAACATGCCAAACACCTTGTTTGTCAACTTTTCCCAAAAAAATCTTAATAAAAGAGTGTGCGCAAGCGTGTCACATTTTCATAATATAGGGCATAAAACATTTGAACTTATTTTTACTATTATTTCAGTATATCAATTACCAGAAACAAAAATGTTTTAACAAGATTGGTACGTATCTTGTTGGGATTTTATGTGTAGAAAAATGCAGTTTTATTTGAAATTTAATACATAGCTGGGTGCGTTATATTTTATGCGAAGCAAAAGCTTTTTTTTGTGAGAACTAATTTCATTTTCTACAAACGCATTAAATATTCAACTTTTAACACTCTAATAATGTTAAAAATAGCATTTTAACGCACTAGTGTTAAAAGTAAGTTACTTTTGACAGGATGACATGATCATAGTAAATGGACTTTTGTTTCTCCAGCCTTTTCTTTTGACATTTCACAGCCAACTAGATAAAGTTTTATAATGAACACCTCGTACATACATAATTAAAAATAAGGAATAGTATTGGTATTTATTACATTACCATCTTTGACTCAAAAACGATTTCAGCCCTAGATAGAAACTTTTAATCGGCCACAAAACTGTGCACTTTGCCCATCAAAGTAAATAAATTTGATGTCGAAACTTAAATAGAGTCTACTAAGAGTTCCCTTTAACTGTTTTCTAAGATGTTTTTGAGGTAAAGTTTGTTCGCAATTTTTTTCTAGATAATGAGATTTGAGACTAAAATTTAACAAAACATTATTTAGAGGAATACTATAAACCCTGGAGTACTCTTAAGTTTTAATACCTCTCATTTTGCATTTCGTTTAATTGTATGTCTATTAATCACTACTTTTTAATAGAAACTAGCACGTATTATCTAGCCGTGAATAATGATTCATTACTCACGAGTTATTACTCATGGGTTCGACAAATCAAATGACACATGGTTAAGACGTTATTACAGAGGCTAAAGTTTAATAAAAATTATACTGAGTATGCAAAAGTTGGCGAGTAAAAAAGAAATTAAAAATTAATCTAGCTGCTGGTGCTTCTACCTAGAGATAGGTAACAGCGTTAACTATGGTTTTAAATCATTTTTTCTGTAGTAATTATGTCACTGGTAGAGTTAACAAGATATGGAATATTCCAACATTAGAGTTCAAAAAGTAGAAATAAAATTTTTAGATTGTGTTCAATGAAAACATAATTTGGTATTCACCGTTAAATTTTTTGAAATTGGAGTATTAATAATTTTTTGATGAATTATGCCACTTGCTTTTGGCTTGGGTTACAAACTTTATCATCGTGACTAGAAGCTATCATTAAATGCTCGTTGAATAATATACTATAAACATATTTTCACGTTCTGCTTAATTTGTGAGTTGCCGTGGTTACAATATTTAGTACCCTTTCATTAACTCTGGTTAAGTTATGTTTTAACCAAAACATCTGAAAAAACCAACAGGATTAAGAGAAGAATAAGACTAAACACGTTTTTTTTGAGAGTTGCATCATTGCGTATAGGTTGTAACATATATGACAATTTACCCGTACGGAAGTAATGCTTATAAAATAGACAAATTTAGAGCGACAAACAGAAAGTAAAACATTTTAACAATGACAACTCACTAAGCTCTTTTTTAAAAATATTAATTTTTACGTATAATAAAACAAAAAAATTATAATAATTGTATTGTAACTAATTGAAGTATTATTGCCAATGCAACATCCACGCATCAAAAATAGATCAGGTTGTTCAATAAAGTTCGCTTGAAGCGAAAAATGAAAAGGATCGAAGGAAAGAACTAGGAAAAATGTCACCTACTTGTATTAATATATCCTTTTTCTTCAATATATTCCTGACCAAGTTTACGACTTTTTCTCATTATCTCCTAAAAAAATTTAAAGATGATAGTACAAGATCTAACTATAGGACAATATACACAATGGAGTATATAAATAACCAAAAATACCCATGACTATTTATAGTCCTCATTCTCGTTACTAAACCCTTTTTACACTTACTATTTTACTCCATGCATTATAAGTTTTGTCAAACATATTTAATACAGTCCAATTATAATTCCTACTTGTTTCAAGTAACGTTAAAGATCACATGTTGATAGAATTGTTTCTCGGCCAATAAACTCTAACCTCAATCAAGCTCCAGTCCAAATCCGGCGGTCAAACTTCGATAATCTACTCCAGATTTACCACTGAGGCTCCCTTTAGTAATCCAGAATATCGGAATTATCGCACTCCGAGCTCACGTTGCTAATTACTAGAAAGTTCGCGTCTTGCTCTTAAGGATCAGAGTTACTGCTTGTCGGTTTCTTGTTTTGCACGAGGGGGATAAATCGACTGTATATCCGATGATACCCTTAATTGCCCTGCATCCGGGAGAGTTGAGATCGGCAAGGAATAGTCATTTTTTTTGAGTTGCGAATAAACTGATGCTTAAATGTAGAAGATTAGTCGTCATCGTTTACTACGTGAGAGGGAGAGAAAAATAAATATTAATCGCCTTTGCTACCCCTTTATTAGATCTTTAAAATCTCTACACTACCAGCTAGTTCGGCAAATGGGTAGAGTGATGGTGGTAATTGTAGTATTTATATATCGACCCCGTCGACGAAATTACCTCCACTTCTTATTAAATGAAAACAACATGACAAATGACAAATGACAAAGACTGTACTGAAGTAATGACAAGGGAATTAATTACATTAAACAAGCAAGCAAATGTCAAATGTGAATATATTATAGTGATTGAAGGGGGTAGTAATTTACAACAAAACAAATCAATAAAGGGGCCTGAATCTGAAAATTTTAAAATTTCACCACAAGAAAACGAAATGTGATTATCAATGGCTTTAAGCCTACCGAAATAAATGTGGGTCACGTGACAGAAGCTGCCTGAAACGATAGTATAGTTAAGTTGAAGCTGTGTTAATACCCTCGGCCTCTAGCGCTATAAGCTTCAGTTTACAACTTTCTGATTTGTTAACTAAGGTATTTTTTACTTAAGTTAGTGGAATAGCGAGTAGTTAACCCCCCAGGTCACTGGTTCCAGTAGCAGAAACCCACGGCGAGTCACTGATTAATAATCAGGAAAGATAAGGGGACCGCAATAAGTACCACACCAGTCAAGGTTATATCAAAAGACAACGTTAGCAAAATAATGGAATGGACCCACCTCTTGTGCTGTGTGGTGTAATGTGAAGGATTTTAGTCACCCACAATCGTGTCGAGGTAGATTGGGCTGGGCACTATCAGAGGTCTAAGATGCGTAGCTCGGTGTGTAATGCTGTAGTGTGTGGTGATGTGTGTAGTGAAGCTGTGTATACAGGGTGGTTCAAAAGTAGCTAGCGAGTAGCCACGTTTCTGTTAAACAATTTTTTTTGTGCACCAGTGGTTTTTGTCCACCAGTGGCCCGCGTACAAAAAAGCTCTCTTAAGTTTTCTTCGTTAGACGAGTCATTTTCAAGTAAAAAAATAACAATCGTTTTAATGCACGTCTTAGAATCGTAACCTCAAAAAGATGGAACATGTTATTTCAGTTCAAACTTGAAAATAAAAAATAAAAAAAAAATATAAATAAAAAAACATGCATAAAATTTTATTAAAACCTTTCAAGCGGTTTCGAACATATTATTTTTTTTATTTTTAATAAAACTTCAACATCCTGTATCGTCGTAACGAGGTTCTTAAGGACCATCATTTATTAGAACTTTTCTTCTTAAAATAATGCCAGCAATCACCTCCTGAAATTTGTCAAAGTACATTTGAATCACCCTGTATATCTAGCAGAACTATTGGTTGGAGCTGAGAAACCAGCAACACTGGCCGGACCAATAGTACTGGTACTATCACTAGCAGCACTAGACACTAAATGTGATAGTACCCATTGTGGCACTGGATCTAGGCTTGAGATATTGATATACCCAAAGTATATTCAAATAAATATGGCTTGGACTTGAAAAGACACTTTCAATTCATATATTTGTTGAGTGGTCTAAATGTGTGTTTCCTATCCTTTGGCTGGGGTTTCTTGTATTAAATCCTGCAGGGCAGTTACATGAATCCTGTTTATAACCGTAATAGGCGACGAATTTTTAACATACCATGTGTTTTTCAATTCAAGGACCAAAAGAAGAAGTAAAAGATAACCTCATATCCTTTAGGAATTCAAGAAAGTTAAAAGACATCCAGAAAGTGTATTTCTAGCCCAGAACCTAGATGGCAGTCTTATCAGTATATAGAGATGCATAATGAAATGATTTTAAAATATAAAAAATTACAAAAAAAATCTGGCTGTCAATCTGCCGTTAATTATTTAATAAATATCATAACCTAAATTATCTAAAGTGTTAATTTATAAACATAAATAGCAATTCACTAAAAATCTGTTGATTAAAGTGAATGCCTTATTAAAATTACTCTATTGACTAATTTGAAGACTATTTCATAAGGTAATAAACCAAATAATGTGTTCATTTTAAAAATCGTAACATGTCGACAAGGGTATACAGGATATTGAAGAATATTATATCCAAATTTGAGGGCATAAATGTATGCTTGATTATAGAGAAAAAATTATATTAAGATAGATTCCTTTTAGCTTCCTACCAGAATTACAAGGTGGTATGAAAAATGTTTGGTTATACTGTAAAAAAAGCCAGAAATGTCTAAATCAAAAAATAATGACAAAACACTAAAGAATGACATTAAAATTCCGCTTTATATTCAGGAAAATATGGACAATTATTGTGCGTTTTGATTTTTTTTATTGAAATAGCTTAAAGTTACAAAAAAGTAAGAACAGTAAGAAAGTTTACAAACGGTAAAAATGCGATTTTTTTATTCAAAACTATCTACTCCCATTAATGAGGGGATATCTATCTCTGCTCTCAAAAGAATAATGCCGTGCAACTGAATGATCTAGTAAGTAAAAAATGTTACATTTTAAATATGAGCAGCTACAGTTCAGAATAGCATGAACCTAATAGCATAACAAAGTGTCATTTGAATTGTCTGCAAATTGCAGATAACTAAAACAATTCTAGAAAGAAGCTGCATACGGTTAAGCTCCATATAAATACCGACTTATGGGAAAGATCATTGATTGGCTGTGAATTCATAGTTTATATCATTTTGTGTATTGGTAGTGTTGGCTTATGGATTAAATACTTGTACGATTCTACTACCCACTTCAGTTCATTTCACTGCAGCCTTCAGGCACCAGTTGTTCTAACAGTTTGGTCCCAACGTCCGAACTTTCGGGGATAGCAATATGAAATTCAAGAATGAAATAGTTTAGAGTTAGGACGGTTTTTATTAATTTTTTAATGGTCAGCTCTTGGCCTTCTAGATCCTCTTAGTTAGAGGGGTTGCTCATTATGGGTGCGAAAAGGCCACATCCTTGGGTACTTTTGATCTTATCCCCCCAAGGATGTCACTTCAATACAAGGCGAGTAAAAAATTTCCAAAGACCATCAAGAAAAAGTGTCCAAAATATTATAGTGGTTTTTTTTGCAATTTTTATGAAACTATACCGCGGCCCAGTTTCGGTTGTGTCTGCTTAACTAGAAGACGTAGAGAAAAAAAAAACAAAAACGCGAAAAATGAAAACAGCAAAGAACTCAAAATTCCATCCCCCGTTAGCATCAGGACTTTTAATATGGTGATTGTAGAACTTGAGAAAATAGCTAAATTGAGACAGGAGTTTTTTCCCATTTATTCGAACCCTAGAAGTGATACACAGAATACTGCAAGGTGCAGAGTACCTGTTAACAAATTAAAAATATTTTAAACTATTGGTCATTTTCTAGAGTGGTAATAGAAGTTAATGTTGAAAATAATAAATTTGAAGTTTGAGAAAATTGCCCAATTCAAAAACCTGGAAATTGAGAGGATATTAAGTAACGCATTCCTATATAAAATTGAGCCAAACAAAGAAGTTCTCATACTGTTAGGCAAAGGTTGTTAGAGACTTCTACTGAAACCCCATTTTTTATTAGATTTATTAAATTTTAAGACCAGTATGAAAAGCAACCTTAAATAATACCTGTAGTGATGCCAAGGACATTAAAACAACCCATCAACTAGTTTACCTAAAACGCTGCTAAATTTAACATGAATTTACATTAAATTTTTAAAGCAAAAAAAAAAAGAAAAATCCTAGGAAAAAAACTGACACAGAACTGAATGTACCTGGAAGTAAGAATATCTTTTATACTAAAAAGCTACAGAAGCAGTACTTACTCCCATTCACAAAATTTGGGAATATGTTTAGCAATTTTAACAATAATTTATATCACATTTTAGTTTATGTCCCTTTAAAGTCAATATCCACCACTATACGTGATTTATTCGTCAAAGTATAAAATGTAGGTGTATATTGTATGTTGTATCTTTTATGATTACGGATGACACAATATGGAGATTTTGTGCCAAGAAGTAGTAAGATGTGTAGTAAATTGGCGGATTGGGACAAGAAGTCAAAAAACTACAAACTCATCGCCGACGTTTCGTTTAATTCAACTTAAACTTCAACAGGGCAGTATAAAAATTGCACAAATTATTGTTAAAAGGAAAATGTATCTCACAGAAAGTGGGTGACTTTAGACATAGTTTGCACAATTAAAATATTTACAAGGCATTAAAGCACTTAAAAATGAAAACCCGGCACACCATCAAAGGACAAGATATGTTATTTGAGTGTTTGTGTTATCAGATTCTTGTTGTTTTTTTTTTGTACCAGCACCGAAGGGAACTCAAACTATCCGAGAACCATGACCACAATTGTATCCCCATTCTCACCCATTGTTTTTGGTTGTTAAATAACTGTATGTTATACTAATACTTTGAGTGTTTGACATAAAATTAACGGTCTTGTCTGTGTTAAACGACAAAAAAATAATTTTTTAAAGCCAAGAATGGTTCTTTACCTGTAATAATTCCTGCCTAAATAAAATGAACTTTTCAATGACTTTACGAATATAATCCTATATTTTGTGTCAGCTGAGAAAAGATAGAACTAGATTTAGTGAGCCGGGTGAATAGTATTCCTTATAATAAAACGATAGATGTCGTACCCTTTGATATCGCTTACCCATGATTTATCCATTTTATATCTGATTGATAGAATTAATTCTGACCGGCCTATTTTATAATGGATAGATAAAATTGCCCATACTAATCGTTTCTTTGATATACCACAGCTAGAAGTTAACTAACTGTAATTCTGTAAACTTTCAAGGAAACAGAAAATATCCCTGTAGGGATAGAATTAAATATTCGTCTACAAATGTTAAACTACTACTTTATTAAACACAACAGATGAAGAAAAAACAATTTATATCATGTCATTCAGGCGGCTGGCAAAGTCTTCTCCTGTAAGTCGATTAATTTGACAAAGACTGCTAGAACTTAAATTGTTTATAACTCTGTTACTCTTTGTTCTTAAAATCATGCATAGATTAATTTTCTTAAATTGGGACACACTATTCTGTAACACCCTGTATGTAACACTCAACGGCACTTTGAAAATAACAGAGCAAAAAATATCATGTTATTAAATACACCTACGAATAATAAAACTCCGTGTTTAGGGTCTTTGAAATCTGTAATCGGAAAATCTCGAAAGTTTTTATATAAACTGGGGTGATCCCTTATAAGAGCTCAAATACCCTTTTTATCTTCGAAAACCAGAAAGGTTTAATGGAGATTCGCTTGTGTGAAGTGGGCATCTTGGCGCACGAAAATCGATTTCATTCGCTAAATTTATTCATTTTTGTTTGTTTCTTTGTAGGGAAAATCCAGAATGAACATTGACCTGAATAATTTTTTTTATTACAAAACTCGTTTGCCAATTAAGCATGCTCAACCAGCTAAGAGACTTGGGTAGTATAAATTATGAGCACACTCATAGCACTGGGAATTGCATGAGGTAAGTCTTTTGTATACGAACTAGCTCATAACAGGTTCATTATTTATGCATTAACTTACATAGTGCGGTTTATTTAAACGGAACAGTATATCACTTGTCAAATTAGTTTCTTCAATGGCGTGGGTAATAGTAATATGTATGTTCATTGTATTGCCTCTTTTGTTCACAAAAGGAGTTCCATTAAGACGCTAACCTAATTGAATTCGTAACTAATTTAAAAAGATGTTTTTCTCTAATTGGGCAGCATTATTGACTTTTTACATAACCGAACCAAAATCGAGTATGAAGTTTCTCCCCCAGCCAAAAGCAATTTGAATAAATCATTTTAACGTTTCTTTTTTCTATTAAAATAAAACGATGCCCCTGTTGAACTCTACCACTTTATTACCGAGTGCAGTGGAGCGACCCTTCATTAGCTTCCCCGCTTTCAACAGATAAAGTGGTAACCGGCCCGACGTGTTTTGCCCTTTTCGACATGGACCCTGGTAGATACTGAGAGTAACAGGTAACCGAAGGGCCTTCTTATTCTTGTCTATAATAGAGCGATTAAGTAGCATCTCAAAATAATAACCATTCATCACTCTCCTGCCTTTTGTACTTTCGATCTTAAAAAGTTATCGATTATATTTTATAAAAGATAAAATTTAGAATAACCAATATAGAGATTGTGTTCCGGGAATTACTAAGGTGTGTAGTAAATTGGCGCATTGGGAAAATAAGAAGTCAAAAAACTACGAACTCATCGCCGTTGTTTCGTGTAATTCAACTTCATCAGGGCTCGAGTTACGCCGAAATTAAAATTAAAATTAGAAAAAACATTAATTACAAGTAAGTGACTGAGCCCTGATTAAGTTTAAGTTGAATTAAACGAAACGTCGGCTATGATTTTGTAGTTTTTTTTTCTAAATCCGCCAATTTAGTACACACATTTAGAATAACACTAAATCTACTATATGGCTACTTTTTAGTTTGATCGTTTCATCAAGTGATCGGTTTATTAAAAAAAAATGGTGTTACGTGGTGGAACGCCCAAAATACATTACAGAGCGTGTTCTTTTGTCCATCTGAATTCAGACTTCTACTTTGAAATAAATTTTCATTTGACACTTGCTGTCAAACTGACACTCAAACCTATTTGAGCTTTCGGTATACCTATACAATGTCGTACGCTTGTATTAGTTCAGCCAATTAATTTTGTTTCATTTGTGGCAAACGTACGTTTAATAGTCAGAAAATAGTAAATTACCTAAGTGCGGGAAGTGATACTTTTCGCCATAATGATTGCAACTGCAACAGAGTGAGAAAAAGACTATTATTATTTACCTAACAAGTGGGGAAACTAACACTTTTCCGCACGAGGATGTCGATGCCCAAAAGCCGCGGTGGCGAATTCGGGCAGGCAGTCGAGGGCGGAAAAGACACTTTACGCATGTGTTAGGTACAACTTCTTTCCTTCGAGTATCCGCTTACGTTACATGGAATTAAAATTTATAGAAGAAATAAAGATTTATTTTAATAGTTTGATCTGACGTGCTTTTATAATCAGAAAACTAAATATAAGCGTATCATTTTTTGACCTGAGTAGAATTCTTGTATTTATTTTAATGAGCGCGGAAAAATAGCTTTACTGCACTCAGTGTGAAAATAGTATATTACATACCGGGGTGGGAAGTCGTTCATTACTGTCGAGAGATTTGATAGGTTATCGAGACGCGCAGCATCGAGATGAACTATAAAATCTCGAGACGGTAAGGAAACATCCTACCGAGGTGTGTATTTACAAGCTACAAAATATGAATTTATATTTTTCGTATTTATATGTATATTTATTATATTTTTCACTAACTTTTTTAAAAATTATCAGTTAACTATCTTATCTAGTCCGATGCTACTAGGGACACTTTTTTAATTCTATAAAGACATTAATTTTAGGAGCCAAGAAATAAGCATGGAAAATGAGGGTTTGGGTGGCATTACCGCCCTTGGGTGGTAATGAATACCCATTACCTACGCTTAATTTAGAGGTAGGTAATAGATAATTTCCCACCCTCCTATGACGTTTGTAATGATACCATCACATATATGGTTGTAAATAAAGTAACTTTACCGCACTCAGTGTGGAAAAATATCTGGGAAACGCCTTGGTGTTTTAGATATAGAGGAATCTTATTAGTAACAGATCATCGTTTGTCAGCAAACAGTTGGTATGTAAGTATTCCATCATAGTATGCTAAACCATTAACAAAAACTCAAAAATAAAAATTTATTTAAAATAAAAACGTTATTAAAGGCAAAACAATTAGCACTAAACATTAAATATTAGCAATTAGCACTAAACACTATAAGGGAGATTATGACCGATAAATAATGAAATTAAAAGTAAAATTCATCTCTTTTTTATTGGTAGCTTGTATTAGTAGCTTCTTGTGAAGTCGATGCTGTTGATGTTAATTTAAAACTGCTAGGCGAGCCATCTAATAATGACGTCATTGAAAGGGATCTGCTGCTTCGCCGTTTCTGAAGTATATTTGCTGCAATCTCCTTTTCGAGGTAGAATTCCGCGACTGAAGTCGACTTCCACCTACCATGCCTCTTAATGTAGGGCCAGAGTTTACCAACATTGTAGCTGAGGACCTACGGAACAATGGCCGGTATACATCTCAGGATTCTGTAGACCTAAATATCCTGCTATGTTCGAAGGAATTTTCGCCAAACGTATTTATTCCCACACATTTGCTATCCGTGCATGCTAAAAAGACGCGTCGATGTGGAGTATTTGCAGGATGTAAGGATTTGTGTTTATTGTAAAGGTGGGTGTACAGTGTCTCTGAGTCATCATTATTGCATACGACGATTTTTCTTGAAACATTGTTCTTTGTATTTGGGATTGTTACAAACAAAACATCATCTTTCTCTTCAATGTCATCATCTGCAAGTTCAAAAACTGTTGCAACATCCATCAATACACTGTTAGGAGCTTCAGACAGCAATCGTTCTGCTTCTTCTCTTTCGAGAAACTTTGACTTTTTTGGTTTAAATCCGTCATTAGCTTCAAAAAGGCTGTCAGTTTGAAGTATTTGATTATTTCGACGTCTTTCTTTACTTTTAGAACGAGCTTGAGCATCACGTATTTTGACCACAAAGTTGAAGGGGACTATTTTTTTGACAAGCGATTACATTATGCTGAAAGTACCTCTTCCTTTATTGACGAGACGTTTTTTTCAGTGTACCATGTTTCAAAGGCTCTTCTGGTAGCGATTCTTCGATTTTTCTGGAATTATGTGACCACTTGCTTCAAGAGCTTCAGTGTTGTTTCCGTCACAGGCAGTACAGTACGTTTACTGCACTCGGTGCGGAAACGTTCTCCCTCTCACACTCAAATTAATGCGATAGGAATAATGCACGCGATAGGAAAAATATTCTCCCTATCATCATGACAAGCATTCTGTTCAGATTCATTTTGCTAATGATACCCACACATTGCTTAGTATATTTACCCATTTTATAGTTTAAGAAAAACCGATTGTAAGTGATATTCTTAGGACTAAAAGTAGCATAACTTCGATAAATATCGAGACATTTAATTGCTTCCTTGCAGTTTACCAAAAATGTTTTTAGAATATTGGTTTTGTGTTTGATATGGTAATAATAAGGACCTTTTCTTTGTCTTGAATATCGTGGATCGTCATATTTGCCAGTTCTTGGAGAAGACAGGAACCAGCGATTCTAAATATTGTGGCTACTTTGGTCCTCAGATATACGTTGTCTAGACCATTCAACATAAAGTTTTCTATGTCCTTTATTCCTAATACTTTCAATTTTTTTGGCTTGTATCCAAAATTTGTGTTCTTTAATACTTTGTCCATATTGTGGGCGGAGACGCATGTTTTGCAACATCGTGGAAATAGGCAAAAAGATTTTGACGAGGAGAGAGTGATCTAACTATTTTATTCCGGTCCCAATCAGAGGCCCAAACTTTCACTCCTCCACAACGCTTCAATTTTGTTTAACATGGAATAGGGGCTCCATAAGGTAGAACTGATCGTATTCTTCTTTCCTTCAAAATACGCAAACAAAACCTTCTCGTTTACATGCTTTTCTTTTTTCTGTTTGCGCAAGTCATCAAACTGGATAAAATGAATTTTTGACGGTAGATAAGATACGTATAAAGCTTGAATGACGCTAAAGAAAGCACTTTGGGCAACTTCCTGGATGTCACTAGGAATAACGCTTTGCGCATCTGACATGGTTCTGTACTTTTTACCAGAGATTATCTAGACAGCAGTCCAGTACCAGCACACCTGTATTATTGCAAATGTAGGTTATTCCAGTAATTATGCCTTAAGTTAAAAGGGTCATAATATTATAGTCACGCCACGTAAAGATCCAAAATTTAAAAAAAAATCTTGTATGAAACTCGTTGGTAAATCACTATTTTGTGTAACTTGCATCCTTTTGTGTAACAAAATAGTACTTTTCACAACTGGTTATATAAAGAGCTGTTATTGGATAGTTTTATAGCAAAAGTGCTTATACCAGAAACGCATTTTTCTACTCAAAATACTGTACATTTTAAAAGAAATAAATATTTTGTATGATTTAATGAAATACATCAGATTTAAGACTAAATACCTTTAAAACTAAAAGTAAGAGATTCTTAAGTAATAAAAGTTATATAGAACCATAATTAAAATAATTTTATTTCATACTTTATGGTATGAAGTACAACATTTTACTTCATACATTTTAAAAACAGGAAAACATTAATTATTTTATGCAAGACGAATATTTTTGCAAAATCCAATACAGTAATGAAATATCATTACGCTACTCAGTGCTGTAAAATTTAATTAGGGTACTTAGTACTGTATAAAGCTATTTTTCAAAATTAAGTTCGTAAAAGTGATCTAAATGATACAGGATGAAGTAAATAGCTTTTTATACAACTAAGTACCGTCACGGCACATTAAATTATGAAAATTATTAAAGAAGTACATTCTAAATGTAAGAAACAACAGTGACAACTTCTTCCCCTTGGGAAGGAGAATATTTCCAATTACCACGCTACACTCTCCTACCCTACTATTTGTTCACGACACATAATGGACGCGCCATAGTGAGCCTTCGTTTAACAAAAGGGCTTCAAATTTGGCGCCCAATCTGGTACAAGTTTTTCTTGTAGCGCCAAAGTTCTTCCAAAAAAAAAACTTTTATTTTTTTTATCGTATTCTCTTTATCACTTGCGTGTTTTCGTATAAGGTAATCATTACGGGTTATCCCTAGTCTCCTGTTCCGCTCACCTAATATTAATTTCTTTTGTCAGAGGACTTTATCTCGGACAAACAGGCCCATTTTCTGAATTAGTGCTTTGCCAGCCATTGATTGAAGCAGCCTTCCAAGCCCAGGCTTGAGGAGGCGAATCTTTGGGTTCGTCATATATGCCAAAGCTTTTTTTACCGGAGTGTACGGGTATCCAAATATCCACCAACTGGATATGCCACTGAAACTGTTTGTGAGCACCACAGAAGGCCTTTATAAAATCGTAAAACCCCTCCCAAAACCATTACAGCCAACAATAGGAAGTAGTGACAGCTTTATCAATGATTCGACTCATTTCGTCGAGAAAATGCATTCTTTGACTCTCGCTCCGGGAAAAGTCTTGATTAGCTTCGATTTTGTCTCGTTTTTTACGATGGTGCCGTGCAAAATATTAAACAAGAATTTTCACAAAATATCGCTACGTTCTTGCAACTGCATTATTACTACATATAGTATTTGACAGAGTTGTAACGGGGCGTTTGCAGATATTTAGTGAAAAGCGAGACGGCAAATAACATCACATTTATTTTCGTACAAACAGTACAAGAGTGGGCTGACTAACATAGAAAAGTGTTAAAATGTAAAGTTGACGATGGCCTTTTGGTAACGAAGCGTTGGAATAAAAATTAATAAACGCCGACTTGTGATATGTAGTAAGGAATAAGAAAATGTTTTTGATATTTGAGCAGATATAGATGTTAAGGTGAATAAACAGAAATAAAACGACTACGGGATGTGAGCCGTTATAATTATCGGCGTTTCGGCTCTAAAACAGAGTCATAAGCCTCAGGACACTAAAAATTATGAAAAAAAAGCATGCCATAAATGCATCGAACAATAAAATGGTAATGCCACAAAACGCAATTAACAAATTACCACAATCAAACTTAAATAAAAAAAATATTTAAAAGTTTATATACACAAAAAAGGAACCTAACCAGGAGTGTTGTGTCCCATTTAAAAAATATGTGTTTGGACTGACTCATTTTTCCGGGACTCCCAATATACTCGAAATAGCCTGTGTCTTTTCGCTAAAATATTCAACAATGAATTTCAGGCAAAAGCGCTGAATATTACATTTTAAGCATTTTGAGACGATTTAAGGCGGTTTACCAGGTTTTCTACAAATCTTAGCTCTAAACATTAAATTACACAGAAAAACAACAAATGTTGCTTTTTTTACCATTCTACGACGTTTCGGCATGCAGGTGCTCTGCATTTTTTTTTCTTTGGCTACCACCTGCTCTGAAGGGAATCGTTGCAATACTGGCAACTATGACTCCAACCAGAATTTTCTCAAACATTGCTTAGGTCACAGATTACTCATGAGAAGGTGAGTTGTCATCGACATGTCGCGCTGCACATAAGCAAGCCACTTAGTCACATCATAAATTGTTGCTTTCAAACAGGAATCTTTCCTAGAGACCTTAAGAGAGCCAAAGTGGTGCCGGTCTTCAAGAGGGGTGATCGTCGGAAGGTTGGCGACTACAGACCGGTCTCCATCCTGCCCTCTATGTCGAAGGTGTTTGAAAGGGTTTTAAATCTTCGGATTGTCAAATTTTTGGAGGGTAGGCTGTTGCTTAGTAATTGTCAGTTTGGGTTCAGATCGGGCAGATCTACCGAACAGGCTGTATATAGAGCTATTGAATTTATTATTACGAATCTGGACCAGGGTAGGCGTGTTGCTGGACTGTTTTTTGATTTGTCCAAAGCCTTCGACACCATAAATCACGATATTTTGATGGCACGCTTACATGGTTGTGGCTTACGCGGGTTGTGTGCTGACTTACTGCGGTCCTACCTTTCTGGTCGTGAGCAGTCCGTCTGCATCATGAGCAATGGTCGACCTCATTATTCCACCTCTACTGGCCTTGGTCGAGGTGTGCCCCAAGGCTCTATCTTGGGGCCCACACTGTTCTTAGTATATGTTAATGGAATGACGAACGAAGTTTCTTCAGATATCCTTTGTCAGTATGCTGATGACACCTCCATTCTAATTGCCTCTCAATCAAAAGCTGACTTATCTGCTTGATGCAGAACTTCAACTCAAGAAATGTGTGATTGGAGCATCAACAATCATTTAAAATTAAATGCTGAAAAAACGGGATTGTTATGTTTCAGCAAACAGCCTTGTACTGATGAGTCTCTTTATGTTGCTTTGAGTGGTAGATCTCTGCCTGTGCAGAACAATGTAAAGTTTCTAGGGGTCTATGTGGACTCTTGCCTGAGCTGGGTAACTCACATCCGCATGTTGGAGTCTAGGTTGAATAGCTATTGTGGGTTGATCAGACGGCTTAAAGATCAGTTCACTATGGACACTATTAGGTTATTCTATTTCTCCAACATTCAGGCAATCATAAGTTACGGTATACTATTTTGGGGATCGGGACGCACTTCAATGAATATCTTTAGAGCTCAAAAAAGAATTGTTCGGTGTGTTTTTGGTCTGAGACCGACGGATTCATGTCGCCCTTATTTTTCTAAATTGGGAATACTTACCGTCCCTTCAATATTATTTATGTCATTGGTAATGTTTGTCAGAAAAAACAGTGCATTATTCAGAAGGAACGCTGACGGGTACTCTCAAAGTATGTCAATTCTAACAAGAAATAGGGAAATGTTAAACATTCCTCGTCACCAAACTACTTTTTTCGAGAGAGGGCCCTCATATAGAGCCATTAAAGCATACAATTTGTTACCCGCTGATTTGCAGCGTCTTCAAAGTGATACGGTTTTCAAACAACGTGTCAAGGCTCTTTTGCTTGAGAAAACTATTAATTCATTTCAATTTAATATTTATTTTGAGTAATTAATTTTAGAAAGCTATAATGCTACTCTTGTTTGACGTTGCTGTGTCATATTTTGTGATCTTGTTGGCAATAAAGAATTTATTATTATTATTATTATTATTACTATTATAATAATTATTGGCAGTCAGGCATTTCTATATAGGCTATGAATGTTTATTAAAAAAGAGAACGAGGTCAATTTTTTATACAATTTATATATAATTCAAATCCATTACACGAAATAAAGTGTTTTCGCAACAAAAAAGCAAAAAAATTAAGAAAGGGGCATATTGAGCAAAGCAAACTATGTATTAAGAACCTAAACATCAAGCAAGATGTGGAGGAGTAGACGGTTAATTAAAATTTGTCAGAAGTCAGAGATTTACTAGGCCAATAATCATGACTTCAAGGTGTTCTGAAACCAATCCTTCTATTTCAGTATCTTCCTTCATACAGTTCTCAAGAGTGTCGAGATATGAGCCTATAGAGGTCACAAATAAGATAAAAAGAGCAAACTCACACTATTCCACACAACGATATTGTAATGTTGTTAGGACTGATTTCCATAAAATCTCTCAGGGGCCTATCAACCGACTTATTATGTCGATGTCTACATGTTAAATTACATATTCAGGAGTGAGTGCTAAATAGTGGAGGGGGACCACTCATTACGAGCTTCATTAAAGGTTTTTTACAATACGGAATTTCTTTAGTATTTTAATGACAGCAATACCTACTCGTTTTGCCATAAAGAACATCCATACCAAAATTGATTTGAACAAAACCATTAGTAGCTGTCAGAGTTTATGCCTGCCGAAACCATCAATTTTTGAACTAGCAAAAACTGTACAGGTTCTAGAATGCATTTCGAAAAGAAGCATCTATTATGTGCATATAAACACTTAACTTTTTGCACCTATGTTATTGCGATGCGTGAATAAAAGAGAGGGTTTATAATGTTTTGCGGTCAAAATTTATGTTCATAGCAAACCATCAGAAAATGCTTTTAGAGAAACAAAAACTAAACAAGAGGACAGGGTTTTTACGGCCATCAAAAGATACGACCAAGCCTTGTGGAAATACCGGAAAATCGACGGACTTTATTATCGAATCCAGTCGGCCGTTCATTAAGCTCTCTGGTGTTCCAAGATAAAAGGGTCAACGAATTCAGCTCATTTTGATCCTTTTAAAAGGGAGTTATTCCGTTTACAGCATTGTCTATAAAGGGAGAGGCTTTTTGCTATTCGCGGTTTAAATGGTACAGTGTTAGGGAACCGCTTGTTTAAATCCCAACATTTTTCTAATGAGAATGATTATTACACCGGATGTTTTATAAAAAAAGGGGGGTGCTCATTTTAGACTCTACCCTCTACCTACTCCTCCATATTTCAACCTTCGATACTAAAATCGTAAGTGAATTAATAAATTTTTTTTACAAAAGTCAAATAATGACGCATTTTACGCTTTCATTAGACAAACGTAAACCTAACCTTTTTTGAGGATCAGAATGTGAGTTTACTTTTCCGCGCGTTGCCCAGGACAGCAAGCGATAATAGCTATTTATGTAACCAGTTACGAAAAGTCCGATTTTGTGTAACGAATGAATATTTGCGGGACGAGCGCAGCGAGTTCACGCAATTTGAATGAGATACACAAAAAAGGTTTTTCGTCACGTGTTTCATACAAGATTTTTTCTAATTGTGGCTACAAATACCTACTTAGAGAGAGAATTATTATTATTAAACTTCAATATTTACTTTTAAACCACTTTGTATCTACTTAATACCGTAAAACTATAGCAACGGTGTGCCACAGCCGAAACCTGCAACTGGTGGTGACACCAACTTTTCATCACTAGTTACGAAAGATTTTACTTTTCGTAACTAGTTACGAAAAGTAGGACGTTACGTCACTGTCATCAGTATTGAAAAGTGCCACTTTATATGTCAAAATTAGAAAAAGATTTTATCGCTTGCTGTCAATAGCAACTACCACCACTCAACCAAATATTAAAAACGTTATTGTCACTTTGATTTAAATTTTCAGATTGTGTCTTCAGTTATGCTCAATGGTGATTCACATTATTTGAAATTGATCGTTTGCAGAAAAAACGTTGTATGCATTACGACCAAAAAGAAATTTTTTTGCTCTCGAGTGATTGCCACTCTCCGCTCAAAAAAGTTGTACTTTTCGCTCTTAATGCATAAATAGCTATTTTCTACAACAGTCAAAATATGACACGGCTCGCGCATTACTCCAGTATGCAAACTAACACATGTTTTCATTGTTATCTATCTCTCACGTCGGCCATAGCAGAGTAAAAACAAGTTACTGGTTGCCATAAGACACGTGCGACAAAGTCTTTCGCGTACGCCGTCAATACAGGGGTAGCAGAAGAGATCTGTGAAGCTAAATCATTTATAAAATCATTAAACATGTTCCATATTAGTGGCAGCTGGACTTTATACTGTTGTAGAAAAATTGTTGTTCCTAATTCTTGAGCAAAGTGTCTTTCGCGCACTTGACTGCTGCCCGAACTCCGCTTCGCGTCGTTAGGGCAACAGCAGTCGCGTGCGCGAAAGTATTACTTGGACGCACTTGTTAGGAAAATAACTATTTCCTACGAACGTGCGGTAAAGTCTCTTTAGCGCACGCATTTTCGTGCGGAGAGTAGCATTGTACCGCACTCTACCACAATTTGAAGCTTTATTAATCTGAGCGTCTCTTTGCATACTTTTACTGTCCTTTTTGTTGTTGTTTTTTGTTGAGTTGAAATAAATTGATTGCGCTTCTCTATACTTATCTGAATGCTTTAGGGTTCAGAGGCCATTTTGCACTATTAATTAGGTAACTAATTAATCGTGCTAAATGTTTAATATAAAATATAAAAATAAAACAAAAATATAAAAGTTTAGTTACCTAATTAATAGTGCTAAATGTTTAATATAAAATATAAAAATATGAAATTCTTAATAAATAGTACTAAACCGTTAGCACTATTTATTAGTTACCTAATTAATAGTGCTAACCGTTAACGTGGGTTAACCTTTACCACACGTGGGTGCGTGTAGAGGTTAACCCACGATCACATTTTATTGAACTTACAGAAGACAACAAAGTTAACACATATGCGCTCGTGGGAAATTAACTATCCACGCCAGTATCATGCAAACAAATAAATTGGCAGGGATACATTGGCTTAAATTAGTTTGAGCAAGGCATACCTACTCTTTGCGCTAAAGAGACTTCATTCTGGCTCCGATTACCTGCGAGGTACGGAGCAATATGGACTGCTTCTCGAACGTAGAGGCATCTGCCATGCAGTATTATACCAAATACGCTGATGGATGTTGCCTCCTCCTGCTCTGTACAACATCTATCTCGGGAAAAGTTACCAGTGGGGAAAAGGGAACATTGGTAACTACATGCTATATAATTAATGCTGCCGGCCAAGCTCTGTCGTCGGCAATGATGTTTTCCCGCAAGAATTTCAAGTCCCACATGATAAAAGGAACCACTTCTGGAACACTGGGGTTAGTAGCGCCATCTGGTTGGATGAACAAGAAAATATTCCTTGACGTTGTTGATCATTTTATTAAACATTCGAACAGTACACCCAAAAATCAAAGTATTTTAATC
The DNA here is from genome assembly GCA_951812265.1 of Taphrorychus bicolor. Lineage (NCBI taxonomy): Eukaryota > Metazoa > Arthropoda > Insecta > Coleoptera > Curculionidae > Taphrorychus > Taphrorychus bicolor. The sequence goes on from OX638297.1 coordinate 37,030,563, forward strand.
GTGGACAACCATAAATCCAATCTCTTCATAGAAGCCTTGAATAGAGCAAAGTCCTCAAGAGTGACCATCCTTACCTTCCATCCTCATACCTCAACAAAATTACGGCCCTTGGATTTGGAATATTTGAGAGAAAAATGTGTTTTCCTTTATGTAACAGGCGATCGGGGGCAGGAGTTTTTGAATAATTCCGATGATCTCACTTATTATTGCATCTTATTATACACATTATCATTGTTTTATTGTGTAGATTCATTCAATCAGTAATTTTGAGCTGTAATTGCTCCTAAAAAAATCCAGAAACACCGTTTATTTATTAGTAATAAAATTCAAATTAATAAAAATTGTGTTCCACTTTATGTCCTAGAGTGATCGAGGGTAGGAGTTTTGGAATAATTTATATAATCTCACTTATTATTGTATCTTATTACCCAGATTATATACGTTTACAGCTTATATAGTAGTAGTACAACTGGGAATTTTGAGGCATAAATATGCCCGATAAAATTCGGAAACACAGCTCATTTATTAGTAATAAAATTTAAGTTAATAAAAATCGTGTTTCAATTTTTGTGCTAGATTGATCGAGGGAAGGAGTTTTCGATTAATTTTTATGATCTCACTTATTACTGTATCTTATTACGCAGATTATATTTGTTTACACCTTATGTAGTAGTAGTACAATTTTTAATTTAAAGCCATAATTATGCCCGATAAAATCCGGAAACACCGCTCATTTATTAGTAATAAAATTCAAACTAATTAAAATTGTTTCACTATATGTACTAGAGTGATCGAGGGTAGGAGTTTTCCAATAATTGTTTGTCTTTACGGAGCTAGACTATTTGCCAAGTTCGGTCATCTATAACCTCTATTCCATGTAATCGAGCCTGTAAAATTCAGCTTTCAGATTATGAAATAGATTCTATCGATCCAATTGCTTCTACATCAAGCTGTGTTGATCTGCGATTTGGTACACATGGTTGTGATTCCTGGTGTGAAAAATCAGGAGTCTCCGACAAAAACAAATTGATATAGTCGCATCGGTTCTTAACTGCCGGGTCCAAAGTCCACTAACCATATGAATCGAATCAGAGAACACAGTGACTACCAAAATGTTTCCTGATGTAACCAATTCGAGGTTAGCTTAGTCATAGCAATAAGTCGTTATATCAAATGACATTAAGCTTTTTCGGTAAATTGTTCGGATTAACTACTCGTAGAACTCGTAGAGTACCATATTACTTCTGGAATGTCCTCTTATTTCAGACTTAAAAGTATATCAGATATTAGAAGAATTTGGTCAGTTCTTGTTAGTTGTGGTTTGAAAAGAATCATGTCATATCGATTGAAAAGTGAACATTAGATACAAAACCAACTTTGAAGAAAAACTGGAAGAAATAGAAAACAATTAAAACAATATAGGATTCAAAAATAGGTTCTAAACGTTCCTAAGCAAAAAATTAGTATTTTCCAGAAAGCATTAAGTAAATTATTCATTAGCCATAGATGTTTTAAAGAAGAACAGATCTGAAACTCGGCTAAATTTATTAAATTTTAGATTGGGAATAAAAGATAAAGATGCTTTGTAATTATCAGGTACATTAATAGATGTTGCACAACACAGTTGCTTATAGCTGTTAACTAAAGATACAATTTTGTGTGAAGTGTGTTCCGGGCTTTGAAGCCGCGGTTCCATGGCATTTCTTCCTGACGGTTCGCCCATAACTACGTTGGACATTATCAATAGCGACGAGGCAATGGGCGAAATGATCTTCCTTGCATCTCGACCTTGACTGATTTTAGACCTAAACGCTCCGTGGTATTTTTACTGTCACCGCCATGCTGAAGTGGAAGGACTGGGGAAGGGTTACAGCACAGTTTTGTCACACATAACGTATATGTCGCAGAACTCACTTACGGTTTGAATTAGGGCCGAAATTTCCTCTTTCCTGTCGAAGTTGTTCTTGTGCTTGAAAATCTCAATTACTTTCCTTTTTAGTCTCGGATAGTAACGCTGCGTTTGATGTAAGATATCCACCTCGTTAAAAAGGATGTCGTATGGTAGACTAGAGACCAAACACCTTTTTCTTCATCACCACCCGTTGTTCTTATTTTGGCGACCAATATTTCTTGGATAAACTGCCTCTGCTGTAGAAATGAATGATTGGCGCTACTTCACAATTTAGTACTTTTTCTCTTTCCCACTAAACCTTTATTAGTTTTTTGGTATGTCATAAGGAATTTTTGCAGTACCTACTTTTACAGTAATGTATCCAATGCATCTTGCCGAACCTTTGCTATACATGCTCCGATTTAAGCTCATCATCTATACGCTTGTAGTAATACCCCATTGCTCCAGTCCATGTCAGTTCTATTGCGGTACACTTGAAAAACCATCATGTCCATGTTCGCACAATCTTTGGTCTGAGGCGTAGATTTTTGTTTTGTTTAGAAATCTGGCCACTGACAAAAGTTCCGATCAGTCATTTTTCACATCCAATTTTACTACTTTCGGTAAATTATGAGTCTTTGTTCTCTTCTTTTAATGTTCTGCGGTATTATACTGTACTTGGTTTCTAAGCACTTCCTCTCTGCATACTCCTTAAGAAAATTCCCAGTGTCTTCGATAGTTTCCTGGATATTGGTTAGTATAATAAATTTAACAATATTTGCTTGGATAAACAATACAAAAACCCGAAAGTTGCTTAGAATTATTAATTTTGCTTAATTAGACTGTCAGAGTGACATTTATAAATCAAAGTGACCGGAAAAAAACACGCATTTTGGTGACCACTTTCAGCCAGAGAGAAATATAAGTGTATCCTATTTTTTCTTGTCTAATGTTGTATATATCTGAAAAGAAACAAATATTTCAAAGTTTGTCGTTGATGAATCGTCGGACGCGCCAGTTAAGAACCCATGCGACTATGTCACCGTTTCAATTTAGAGACCAATTAAAAGCAGCGCCCCGGAAGAATACAAGAAAGTCTAGAAAACTTCCGTAGCAATAAAGCTACGGACACCCCCGAAAAATACGAAATTGAGGCGCAAAAACTAGCTGCACAAAGACGGAAGTCTTCAAGGAAATTACATATTCGTCATGTAATGTAGGTCTCTGAATCCGATGATGAGAGCGCCACGGTGCTTCAAGATAGTGACAACGATGATGATTGGTGGGAAGACAAAGACGAACAGAACGAAGAACGTTTAAAAAATCATCACATGTTAGAGCAGAATGTGCTAGCGAGAGGTCCTTAAGAAGGTGATTTTGTAATGGTTTTATTTTGTGGTGAGAAATAAAATATTTGTTATGTTTCAAAAATTCTAGGACTAGGAATGAAGACTTAGAATATCATTGCAACTTTTTGTGACTAAAGAATCAATAAACTTTTCCTAATTTTCCTGACTTATCATATGTCAACAAATATGATATAATAGCTAATTACATAACAAGCTAATAAAGTAACCCTTAACACACAAGAGTGAAATGTTGCCATGGTGCAATCACGCCAGTGTGTTAAGGGACTTTCTTGCGAGTTGTGTACAGTATTTTTCCCACGACCAGGTGTCATATACTACGAAGGCGTAGAAGGGCCAACGAGATTCTTTTTCTTAAATTCCTAGTTTAAAGTCGGAATTTAGTTAAATTCCAAATTTAAAGTCGGAATTTACTTAAATTCCGAGTTTTAAGTCGGAATTTAGTTAAATTCCGAGTTCAAAGTCGGAATTTAGTTAAATTTCGAGTTCAAAGCCGGAATTTAGTAAAATTTCCAGTTTAAAGTCTGAATTTAGTTAAATATGATTCACAAATCAGTGGCGTAGACGCAAGATTAATAAAACGTTTGTATTCCATGTTGTACAAGAACGGCAAAAAAATTTTTAAAAGACGGATCAATATTTTGTTAACTACGACGTCATGGTGGGTGTCCTAAGTTTAAGACTCCTCTAGTGATTACATTTAAGAGCTGTGATCGATATCTCGGGACGTTTTTTGCGGGTTTTTGTTTTTTTTTGTCGACAAGAACAGTTATGGGACGTTAACAAAAAGTTTTGCACTTTTCTATAAGTTACAGTGTTTTGCGGGAATACCCGCGCCAATAAAACTAATAGACTTTAAAAGTTCTTTGATTTGAAAATCATTGGCGTATCTTGACAGTTAATAATGACAAACAAATAAAATTGTAGAGATAATAAAATAAAAAAGTAAAGTGCTATGTAACATTGTGAAATTTATGCACTTACCTTATTTGGGGTAATTATGGTTTTCGCCCATTAGGTCAGAGTTTTATTGTGGACCTAGTTCAGTAATTTCCAATATCACCTTGGTTATCTGCCCTTTTTGACTGAGAATGTATTGCCTTCTATTACGTTCTGTTTCATGATGCCTGAGTTTACCTTTCTGGGTTGAAAAGAGTGTGGACAGCCCGGCATTAGCTCACATTGTTTTATAAGTGGAAGGTGTCGCCTGTTAGCTGGAATTTCAAGCTGAGTTTTCCCGTTTGGGGACCCTTTCATGAATGTGCCTACCTCTATTTTTATTGTTTTCCTGGACTTGGAGGATCGGAGGATTGTGGTGAAATTGCCATGGCCAATCGGCCAGGAGTGTGTTTCCATCGTTATTGTAGGTTTTCTGTAAATCTGGATTGGGGGTTCGTTTGCTTATGTTTATGTTACGATGTTTGGAAGTGGGGTTAAGTAATAAAATCGCCCGTGCAAAATTGCCAAATAGTGTCACTGTCACTTAGCCATCACTCATTAGTGACAATTGCGAAGTTCGGTAATTACATCCGAGCGCCCCGGACATAGACCATCTTCCCACATCTTAGCGAGCTAGAGCGAGAGAGACTCATATTCCGAGCGATATCGGCGAAGCTCCCGACAGCGTTCCCTTCGATGGATGGCGCCGTCTGTCATCGTCCAATTCTCCCATACCGTATTCTGACGTCACCAGAGTACTAAAAGGTACTTATTGTCAGTTTTGATTTCGTGGAGATTGATGTTACTTTCCTTGAGGTTGGACTAATTGGCCATTACTAATGGGATACTTCTTCCTGTTTTGCTGTTCCGCATTTCTTCTGTCTCCTTTTTTTTACTATTTTCAGCTGTTTGTTTTCGGCTACTCTTCGTGACGTCATCGTGGGTCGAGCATGTGCATATTTGTCTGTGGCATTTTGGGCATCATTGCGGAAGGGTTATGAAGGTCACTCGTGGGTATAAAAGGGCAGGACATTGACTTTTGATTTTTTGATTCTGACTTCTGGTGCGTGAGCCAGAATCCCGTCGTGCTGGCCGTGATTTGCAAATGTCCTCGTGGTCTACTTTGAGTGATTTTCATCTCAATACTCTTTGGAGGATCAAGACCAGGGCATATTCCAAATGGTAGTTGCTTTTTGAAGTTTTTCCGGATCCTCGTGGAGAGGATTATTGTCGATTTACCCCGCTCTACCTTTACCTCTTGGAGGGATAAAAAGCAAGCCACGCCCCCAACGTCATCACCTTGCCCCGTTTGTCAACCTTGCAGGTATGTGTAACTCCATTTAATGGAATATTCTGTAGTTTTCCGTGCTAATTCACGTGTTTCTATAGGGGTTTTATGGTTGTGACGGGCTTTTGCTACGTCCACGTTTTTTTGTATTAACGGGCTTCTACGTCCGACGTTCTTCCGCCGTCCACGTGCCTTGTCGGCGCATTTTTGGAACATCCACGCCGTTCCTGGAGGCCTGCTCCTCATCAGAGACCTTCGGATAGCTGCTCTTCAGGACCACCCTGATCCGCGATAAGGGGATAGTTTAGAGTGAGAGCTTTCCAATTTGTTAAGTTGTAAATGGGCGACGATAGTGGCTGAGCGTTGAACCGACTAACGTAACTTTTTCTATTTTATCAATTTTAATTATTAACTTTACTTCTTGCCGTCACCATAACAATTTAAAGTAGTATTTTTTTTTGATAGTATTGAGGCCCCAAGTAAGCGATTCTTGTTAATTTTTTTTTTGATCAATTTTTATGACAATTTACTGAGTAGTAAGTTCTCTCAGATCTTCAATTTGTTTGTGCTTCACACACTTTAATTTATTTATAGAGAATTAACTTTTGCTAGGTATTGGACAGCACTACGTCTGTACAGTTACGAATCTTTTATGTACCGCACCCTTTATGTCTTGTACCGTATTGTGTTGTGTAATTTTGGAGGACAGATATTGAGGGCTCGTGATTCCTCACTTTAGTATTTATCGTTATTAAGTAAATTTAAATTTTCAGGTATTTAAAGTTAGATTTGATCAGGTATTCAATAATCACTCTAACATTACAGCGTTAGTCATTAGTTGGTAAGCTACGGAAGCTACCCTGTGTAAGTTTATGGCCATAAACCCTGAGCACCGTCCCTAATTAGTTGATTATTGAGAGCCGTATTGATTTGTAATAATTCATATTCATTAATACATAAAGTTCCTTCACCATATATTCGAGAATATTGCAATTACCTTAAATTTTGTGTTTAATTGCTTTATAGCATTTCAAATTTTATTTGAATTGCCTTTCCTTAATTTGTTAACCAATCTATCAATAGAAACAGTGTTATTTGTCTTCAAACAATTTTGCTTTAATTTCATGCGGATTTTGACTGGTGCAGATAATTGAGATTTATAGTTTCTTATTTTCATTTTTTTATTAAAAGTAAATTTAAATCAGACTAGTTAGGAAAGTGGTAGTGAAAGAGGGATATACTTCGTGATTGGTATATTCCTGTATGGCATAACATCCTTCTCAGGACCTGGCGTCTTCCGGAAATCACGTGGCGCCTATCGGGATATAAAATAATACAACTAATATCGTATTGAACCTACCCCATCTTCACTGTTGCTGGCGGCCCGCTAGTGCTCCTGCTCGATTACTTACTATTCACCTCCTTTCGCTCTTTCTGAAGTAAGGTATTAAGTAACGATTTTCTTTTAGTAAGTTCCAAAGATTCCAATTAACAAACAAGAACTAATCAGTGCTTAACATTCCCAATAACCCTTGATAGTAAATTAATATTATAAAAGAAAGAAGCGTCACAGCTAACAAAAAAGATCGATACGATCTAATTTTTGGTAACTTTCAAGGCGTTTTATCTCAGAAATCATTTATGATAAATTCATAGTTTAAAAAGGCTCTGAAAGAACTTTTCTTCTAGAACTACCTGAACCAATCTTTAACTAGACCAATTTTATCATTGTGATACGGCGCAAAAATGCAAAATTTGAACTGATCGCATTATTTGATATCTACGGTAAATCTTAACTTTTCAACTTTGTCATGTCATTTTATAGGCTTGGTGGATATTTCGGGACATGTTCGACGGTTTTTTTTCTTATGCTCGAGAAAAAGTTACAGGGTATTTTCATAAAGTTTGAAGTATTTTTATTTTTTGCTCTGTATAGCAGTGTAGGTCATCTGATTTTAATGATATAAACTAAATTTAAAAGCTCACTAAGTACAAAATCAGTGACGTAGAACTCTCCTTCATACTGCTTCGGATGTTCTCGCAAAACTTTAATATTACTTCTGTGACATCATCACTCTTAATGATTTCCCATCTCCTTTGCTGTAACTTCAGAAGTGTACTATTAACTTAAGTGAAGGGTTATTTAATAGGTTTGATAAATATCGGAACGGTTTTGGGGATTTTGGTCTTTTGGTCTCGAATAAGATACGAGTGCAATTCAAAAAATTAATGAAGTAATTTAAATCTACGAATTTATGTACTTAATAATGTGTGGGCCCACCGAAAACTCGCATTACCTCAGCCGCCCCTCTTGGCATGGTCTCCACCAAATTTCTGATAAACTCCTGGGGAGTGGCTTTCCATTCCTCCCTAAGTGTCACTGCCAATTCATCCAAGTTTTGAAATTCTTGCTCGCTTTCTTTCAGTTTTAGTTTCATTCTGCTCCACACTTTATAACATTCATATCGGGCGACCTAGCAGGCCAATTCATGCCCTCGATGTCATTCTCTCTCAGAACTACATTAACAATTTGAGCCCGGTGTGGACATGCATTATCGTCAACTAAGATTAAACCGACTTCAAAGTTCTGAGTGAAGGGAATAACAATTTCATTCATACACAAATATCGATATCTAACTGCGTTCAGGTTAGTTCAGGTTAAAATTAAAACCAATCAAAACCACTAAGTCAGTCTTTCCATTTCCCATTTCCCATTACGCCCCCCCATACGCTGACACTTACACTCACCCCCAAATGGCTCTCAGGGTTCTATATTTTATTGCAGGTTTCGTTCATTCCGGCCTCTCAACACTAAAATACGTCCATCTGATGCATACAACAAAAATCTACATTCATTTGTAAAAATTAAATTATTGTTCCACTCTGCCATTCCCCAACGCCAATTAAATGGAGTGAGCTCAATTTTAAAGTTTTACACCGTATCACATTGATAAAACTGGTTTAATTAAAGATTGCCCAAGGTAGTTAGTTCTAGAAGAAACGTTATTTCAGAGCTTTTTTAAACTATGAATTTATCATAAGTGGTTTCTGAGACAAAAAGCTTTGAAAATTACGAAAAATTATGTCGTATCGTTCTTTTATGTTAGCAGTTTTCTTTTTTATTTTATTATCTCTACAATTTTATTTTTTTGTCATTATTAACTATCAATGATTTTAAAATCAATGAACTTTTAAAGCCTATGTGTTTTATTGGCGCGGGTATTCCCGCAAAACACTTATAGGAAGGTGCAAAACTTTTTCTAAACGCTCCGTAACTCTTCTTGTAGACCAAATAACAAAAAACCGCAAAAAACTTCCCGATATATCGATCATAGCTCTTAAAAGTAATCACAATAGGAGTCTTAAAGTTAGGACACCCGCCATGACGTCGTAGTTAACAAAATATTGATCCATTTCACAATAGTTATTTTCCTAACAAGTGCGCAAAGTAACACTTTCGCGCACGCGATTGCCGTTGCCCGAGCGACGCGAAGCGGAGATATTTTATTAACCTTGCGTCTACGCCGCTGACTTATCAATCATATATTCGGAATTTGACTAAATTCCGACTTTAAACTCAGAATTTAACTAAATTCCGACTTTAAACTCGGAATTTAACTAAATTCCGACTTTGAACTCAGAATTTAAGAAAAGAAATCTTGTTGGCCCTTCTACGCCTTCGTAATATGCAGGGTGAGCAACTATAATAGCACGGCTGTACTTTAAAAACTATAAATCGTAGCTGCTTCACACAAAAATTTAATTAAGGATGTTGACCAAGAAAAACGCTATAAAAATATTTTTTGATCCAGCGTTGCCAGTTCTACCAGAAAGTAGGAGGTTATCGAAATTTGAAAGGACAACTTTTACCCCTGGCCCTAATGCAATGTTTGGATGCAGCTTTAGTACCTAGCTATTCTTGTCATGTTATATTTATCCCTACAATTATCCATTATCTACTATACAACACAATATAATAATTATTACAAAGATATTGTCTTTTTCTCATTAAATCAAAATACTCGATATTTGACAAGTACAAACGGAAAACAAAAGAAAGCGCCAACCAATCAACGAAATTTTCTAGGCGTTATCTCTGTCATGGCACACTTCGATATATTTTAATGATTTATTTAAATATGTTCGACGATCGGCGAATGCAAAGCTTATTTTTTGTAAAACGATTTTCTATTTTATATCCTTCTGATATTTGTTGATTTCTGACCTTAATTTTGATCGGTGTAAGTATTTATAAGACTATAAATAAAATAAAATTAAGAAAAACTCTGCCGGATTGGGAATTGAACTCCAGACTTCGTGATTGAAGTTGCAAAATCTTGCCGCTAGGCTACGCTCTGCCGCATGAATCAAAGGACTAATGTCGGTTATTTTCATTATGTGAAATTGAGTGATTGTCACAATTTGCTAAATATCATCGTCGAAATTAAATTACTTGTTTTTGCTGCTTTTATCACCTTTTACATCCAAATAAGATAGGTATGCCCAGTTACGGCCAAAAATCGTGCGTGCGTTAGGAATCTCTAACGCGCGGCTGTGTGTTAGCATTAGTTTTCGAAGCTTCCATCTCAGAATGTTATGTTCTTTCGTAAAGGGTCGTGGGAAAAAATAATTTTACCGAAACCTAGTGTTGGTGGGAGCACTACAAGGCAACAATCCCACTTCATTAGGTAGATGGCAACGTTTTTTTTTATGTTGTTTTAACTTATATTTGTAGCGATTATGTATTTTTGTATTTAATAAGTCTAACACGTGGCTGTAAGAGATGAATTCTAAAACTTTTCTTTCATAATTTTATTTTGTCTGTTGTTGGTGAAGTTAGCAGGATTGGGACAAATAATGCACCTCTTCTTTATTCGATAATGGCCGACGTTTCGACTATTTATTTAGTCTTCTTCAGGGCTATTCTCACTTAGAGAGGGTAGTCAGTTAAAAATCTATTCACGATGGTTAAAATAGCAAACTCCATTCGATTATTCGGTGACCCTGGTATCTTAGGCTCGACCAACTACACGTCCGCTGCATAAGGTACAAAATTTGCGAATTATTTGCAAGTTTTGCCTAATAATATTTTTTGCTAATAATAAATTTTGCCTAATAAGACTTAATAAATATTCGAAACGTCGGCCATTTTCGAATAAAGAAGAAATGCATTATTTGTCCCAATCCTGCTAACTTCTCCAACAACTTACAACTTAAGGACGTTAATTACAACAATTTATTTTGTCTGTTATAATCAATAAGTCTGACTCGTAAGACTCTTAGATAGAGGAGAAATTTAATTTTAGTTGGCACTGTATACTTAACGGCGATTTAGCACTCTATACTTAGCGGCGCTTCACTGTTGCCACTTCTATACAATGAATCAGGAATTTTTTTTTGAGTAAAATAATCGCAAATAATTGGAAAATTTTCAAAATATTGTACAATGCCAGAAAGAAAACCACTGTAGCGGTGCTCTGTGCTTTGCAGTCGTTTGCAAAATATTGAACCCCAAACAAAAGTGACTCACTTGGAACTTAAATCGCCGGAAATCTCTATCGTAAAGCCAAATGCAACGTTGCCTGATTGAAAGCTTTCAACGAGCTCAAAGAGTAGGCCCGTGCACAAACTCAGCAATATTGCACTCACCTAACACTGAGCGTTGATCTGAAATAATATTATCCGCGACTACATGATTGAATTAATTCTTACACTTTGTAACGATATTATTAAATATATTCTCAATTAAATCTTTGCACGCCATCCCACAGTCTCCATCTACCTCCACCATCTATTACAGAAATAGTCAAAACTTTTTAATGTTTTGGTGATGGATGCTAACTTATGCCTTGCAGTTACGCCCAAATTTTTAACGAATTTGTGACTACGATGTTAGGCTACTGATAACCAATTTGTGTGTTTGTGTAAACAGTGTGTACTTAATACTGTATCATTTAGGAAACTTTAACATTCTTGATATTGGCCTACTAATTAGCTTTTTACAGTAGTGCTGAGTACCGCAATTAAATTTTGCAGAAATATATTCTGTATTGAAGTTTAAGCACTTTTTTGTTAAGAACTGTAATGAAATTACTCAAAATTTTTCAAAAATATTCACAGCGCATAAAACTAATCATTAATTTCTCATGTTTTTATTATTTTTTTTAACAAAATTCAGAAAATGAGTGCTATCATTAGTCGTTTTAAAATTCCACATTCGGCATTAAATACCGGTAAATACGGTATTTAATGCCGGTGTTTAATATATTATATATGGAGTTATATGTATTATATAGGAAGTAAAATGTTGTTCATCATTCGTCTGGTAACGTGTTACAGTAGTCGTTTCAAAATTCCATACTCGGCTATCGCCTTGTCCAGAAACATCTTACTCCTACTGTCAAACTATATTAACCGGACTTACCGTAAATAACTATTACAGTATGAGTAAGATGTTTCTGGACAAGGCGATAGCCGAGTCTGGAATTTCGAAACGAGTACTGTAAAACGTTACCGCACGTACGAGGTACAACATTTTACTTTATACTTATTAAAAACAGGAAAAGATTAATTTTATGAGCGGCAAATATATTTTTTGAGAAATCCGGTATAGTTTCATTACGGTACTCAACATTGTAAAATTTCTTTACTTCATACTTTATCAATTAGAACACTTTTATGTACTTGATTTTAATCCGGTAAAGAGCTTTTTACAGGATTGGATATCGTAATAGCTATTTATGTAACCAGTTACGAAAAGTCCGATTTTGTGTAACTAATGAATGTTTGCGGGACGAGCGCAGCGAGTTCCCGCAATTTGAATGAGATACACAAAAAAGGTTTTTCGTCACGTGTTTCATACAAGATTTTTTTCTAATTTTGACTACAAATACCTACCTAGAGAGAGAATTATTATTATTAAACTTCAATATTTACTTTTAAACCACTTTGTATCTACTTAATACCGTAAAGCTATAGCAGCGGTGTGCCACAGCCGAAACCTGCAACTGGTGGTGACACCAACTTTTCATCACTAGTTACGAAAGATTTTACTTTTCGTAACTAGTTACGAAAAGTAGGACGTTACGTCACTGTCATCAGTATTGAAAAGTGCCACTTTATATGTCAAAATTAGAAAAAGAAACTTTACAGTATTGAGTACCAGCATATCTTCTATAAATCCATTGGATCTATGGTAACCTGTACCGGAACCGGCACAGGATACCGTAATGAAACTATTTGTCAAATTGGCAGATTTGCCAAAAATATATTCGCTCCGCATAAAATTATTTTTTTTCTGTTTTTACTAAGTATGAAGTAAAATTTTGTACATCATTCGTCCGGTAACGTGTTACAGTAGTTGTTTCGAAATTCCAGACTCGGCTAGCGCCTCGCCCGGAAACATCTTACTCCTACTGGAAAACTATATTTACCGGATTTATAACGTAAATAACTATTATGGTATCCAGTCCTGTAAAAATTTATTTACCGGACTAAAATCTAGTAAGTCAAAGTGTCCCAAAAATACACTATGAAGTAAAAATGTTTTTACCAGACTTACAACTTTTAAGAAAGAATCGAGGAAAGAACTTTCTTTCTTAAAATAATGAAAGCACTATTTTGTCTGAACTTTGTCAGCATCAGGCTGACGAGTACATTGGAAGTGTGATACCGTTCTTCCATCCTATTTTCAACGACATTGAGACGGGTGTGCCTTGTGGCCTTTTAATTTTCTTGCTTTTTCACTCGCTATTATGTGTGCAGGTGCATTGGGCTTTACTGACACAAATATCTCTACCTTAAATGTCTTGAAGAAAGCCACAATACACAATCGAAACGTCGGCATGTTATAAAATCAGAGCTGGTATTTATTCTTTTCCTATACCTACCAAAAACCTACCGCTGTTCGTTTCGACTAAGTTGAACTAAAAAAGGTAATCTTAAGTTTTATCCTACATTGCATAGGTCTCGAGCAGAGAATTCTATTCATATTTCACTGCGCAGGAGTACTCTGAACAAAAATGAGTTCTTAAGCGAAAAATACATTCTAATTTCTAAGAAAACTTTCCTTGGGTGTTTCTATTAACGTAAACCTGTTGCCGATGTAATGACACAAAGTGAAGTATTTTTCAGAGTTCGTTACTAGAATAAACCATTCTAAAGTTGATACACCCTCTTTGTCCACAAAGGAACATATTTGCAAAACACGTAGGATATATACGACGGCAATCGCTAGAAATCGTACTGTATATTGCTAACCCAATATTTATTTTCATTCATTCGATATAAGTCCCGTGGCTGAACACTTTCCGTTCTGCATCCCCTTTATTTTAGTTGGTTGGTACCAAAGCTTTAATACATTTTTTTCTCTTCAAATTATGTCATTAGCAGCATGCGCTCTAGTATATAATATATTACAATAATTGCGTTAATCAGTTAAGTTCCTGGAAAGTTGAGAAAGTATTCCTTTCATGCGGAAGCATTATTCCTTATCCCCTATATGCTGACGGAATTAGGACCATCTAGCAGCCCTTAGCGATCAAATAGCCCTTTGATTTCGGTAAGGTTAAACTTGAAACCCCGACTAACGCAGTTCATATGAAAATTAATTGCCTGTAAATAACGGAGCTAGTCGGCGTTTGCTATTAAACCCAAACCATAATTTAGCCTCAAAATATTCAAGGATAGTTTGCCTTTCCAAACATTCTGGGGTAAAGGTATTTCGGCACCTTGGCTAATAAGTTTGTTCGTATTATATTACTGGGTGGGTTTGTGTAAATGTAGATAACTCCCGTCCGCCAGAATTTGAATACAAGTTATGTAGGCGGAATAGTTTAACAATTATGCTCACTGGACTAACGTTTCTCTATTGTGGTATTTAGATACAGCTCTCGTGAATTCTCGTTAGACTTACTTGGTGAAAGCCACAAAAACAAAATTTCATATACCTAATTCACTTATTTTGGTCAATTCGTTACCTTTTAAATCTACTTTTTTTTATACTTAACTTCTTTCAGCACATGTTGAGAAGTTACAATGAAAATGCCAAAGTCAGATCAGGCCATATAGCCAATCATCCTCGGCCATATAGCACGATTGCTTATTGCACACAAAGCAAGAAATATAAGTTTTTAGTAATTACTGATCCGTTTTCTGCACTTATAATACACTCTCTATCTTATAAGCGGTTTTGTTCGTTTACCAGCACCCTCCATAATATTACACAGCGCCACTTCTTATTAGAAAATATATCTCGTACTTTTTCCCGATTCGTAACAATTTAGGTCTCCGCAGAACTTTAATTTGATTATCGAGACAAAAACCTAATTTTCTTTTATTTTCCGAGTTCCATGTTAACTGGGCCTTTTATTACTGAGATAAAAAGAAGTAGGAAAAAGTCTAATAAATTTCAATGGGACCCAGCATCTGCTGATTTACGGGGTCCTATAGAAATTAAATAAAAAGAACGCGGCGAAAAGACATCTTATTTATTAAGTGCCAGATACGCGTCTCGGAAGCTGTTTTGAACGTTTCGCAAATTAGCGTTAAGTAACAGCAAACTAGGTAAGTATTCTCATTACCTGCAAGAATCCGTTTAATTAAAATAGTAAATCACGGCTTAAATAGAAAATCTGGATTTAATTATCAGGAGGAAGCTGGATATTTATCAGAAGTCGATGGATGTTGTTGGAGTTCTTGTCAAGCTCCTTCTCAAGATTTCACAAAGAAAAAAAAGAGAACAGTGTTAAGCCTTACTAAGTACTTTACCAAATTTCCGAAACATATTTCGCAGTGTCTTCAAGAAAGTTTCTGTAATGCGTTTTAGGTAGAAACACTACATTGCAATGAATGATGCAATGCTTTATTAGATATTAATTAGATAGAAGAGTTTAATTTAAAAATGTCATCTAGTTGACATCTAGTTGATGATGGAATAAAAATCCATTTAATTTAATTATGTCATGCTTTTCTGTGAAAAATGTATAGGTTTCTAGATGTTTTCTAATGAACACCTTTATGCGAATATGCCAGCGGATCTGCAGATGCTAACATCAATGGTCAAACTGGGGACTAAGAGTTCTTCCGGAGAATGACCCAAATATGTCGTATATTCATTTTGAAGCATGCGCTATTTAGTTTTAGGCTGTCAACACTCTCCGAGAAAACTTTGAGAGAGATCTAACGCCGGTATTTATAGTGTGACTTGACTGTGAGTAAACATTGGAATACATTATTTTTCTTTAATATTTCATATACAGGGTGTCCCAAAACTCAACATCATCCCTTGGAGAGGTGATAGGCCAGCTCATTACTGACTAGAATATCATAATACGACCTTAGTAAAACATTGATAGTGTTCAAGATATCGTGACTTTTATGAATTTCGTGAAAATCTACAAAACTCTATATTACAAGATACCGAATGTTGTGGCGCAACCCTGAATAGTTTTGTTATTGAAGGAAGGACCAAAGAAATATTACTCATGCTTTATCTTTGGAAAAAAAAACATTTTTGCCCCATTCATAAGTTATTATTATTTCATAGCCTAACTTTGACTCTTTATATTTAAAAAAATATCACCAACCTAACCTCGCAAGTTATGCTAAAAAATAGCTCAGGTAACATAGTTTCTAAAAGAGTAGGGGAGACTGGGGAGGGTTGGCCATACGGGAGCCTTGGCCCGCGTTTAAATTACCCGCCTAAAGTTTGTATTAAGTGGCGCCCCTTACAGGATAGATTTTGTCCTCAATCCCAATAAATTCGTTGTGTTTCCCCTCAATAGCAGTTTGAATTATGTCGGAGTTGCAGGTGGACTTGTTTTCTATCTGTGTGCTGTGTATTTTGTTACGTGTTTTCTAAGCTGTTTCCGGGAAAGGCGACGAATTAAAGTAAGTTCATGCTGTAAGTTTTTGTAGAGAATTAAATGCTCTTTCAATTAGTATAATAAAATTTACATTAAATGTAATGTAAATAATTAGATTTACTAAAATTTATACATTGTTGTTGTTTGGGAGATTTGGCCAATTGTAATAGGGAAGCTTTGGCCATATGGCCAACTCTCCCTTTTTGGAAATAATTTAACAAAATAAATATATTTTTCAATATGCCCTTTAAATACAAACCCAGAGAAGGGCACCAGCGGAAAAGGAATTCTCCAGAAAGAATTCGACTTGCAATTAAAAGTGGGGTAGAAGATGGCAGTAGGTAGTGTAAAAGCATCATCTATGAAATTTCAAATTGCCAGAAAGACATTAGAAAGATATGTAAAAAAGTTTCAGGAATGTGGTAAGGCCGAACAAAACTTATCATTAACTCCAAAGTATAATAAGGGACAAATACTAACAGATGAGATGGAGTCTCTTCTAGAAAAATACTTAGTTATTTCATCAAAACTGCACTACGGTTTAACTCCCGAAAGAATGAGGTCGTTTGTTTATGAATTTGCTATTTTGAATAGAGTGAAAATTCCTCCAAGTTGGTCAGAAAGGAAGTCAGCAGGTTATGACTGGCTTAGAGGATTTATGAGCAGGCATGCAAAATTATTCTTGAGATCCCGTTCTACAGTCTTTTTTGACGTTGTTTTGTGGTTCATGTAACTATTTGGTTGGCAATAAATGTTATGTTGTGTTATGTTATGTAAGTTCAAATTCTACATAATGGAAATGGCCAGGAAACAGGATCATTGTCTATTGCAAATTCCGTATCGCTACCATCTACCTCTTCCGACAAGAGATTTTTTAAGACCCCTAATGAAGGTTTAAATCACCCAACCTTTAATGACAATACAATAAAATCAATGGTCACATCACCAACAGGTGTTGTGTCCTGCCAGAACATATTCGCCCCTTCCCAAAAGCAGGTCCCAGGAAAGCTGGGAGAGGTGGAAGTAAACGCAGCTCAGTTATATTAATAAAGAGTCCCAATGAGATCACTATAGAAGAAGAATATAAAGAAAGAATGGATACAAGAGAAGAAAAAAGAACCAAAAGTCAGCCCAAAAGTAAAACAAGTCATAGTCTTCGTCAAGTGAACGTCACGAGGAAGAATGGTTGGCACGTAGGCTTCTGGATTCTTGGACCCTTGTGATTGTATGGTTGGTTGTTATCTTGGGTTCTGGTCCTTTTGTCTGATTAAAATAAGTTACAGCGGGTGCTTCTAACTTCTTTGTTTAATGACGTTTCGACACGAGGAAGGTGTTACAGTCTTCTTCAAGTGAAGAGGAAGATCAATTAAAAATGTGTGTAAATAGATGTGGACCCTGAAGTGTTTAATGAGTATGAAGCGGAAAAAATAGACGTGGGTGATTTTGCATTAGTTAGGTTTGCCACAAAAACACATGTATATCACTATGTTGGTAAAATTACATCAATACTTCCATTATCGGAATATAAAGTTATTTTTTTAAGACGGCTTGAAAGTAACTATTTGTTCATTTACCCAGAAAAGGACGATAAAGCAACAGTATCATTAGATGATATGACCAAGTTACCCCAACCTTTGCAAAAGGTGGAACTGAGCGTGCGGTTTTAAAGATATCTTTTGATTTTGATTTTTTACCTTATAAAAATGTTCGTTAGATTGTTCACCATAAGTTGTATGTGGTTTTTATGCGACTTTTTATCTGTTACATTTTATCTTAGTTTAAATAAAAATACATTCTCATAAAATATAGAACTGTTGAATGTGTTAATACTTGAATAGCCAAGGCTTCCAAATGCATGTTCAAGGCTCCCAAATGCAAGGCCAAGGCTCCCAGATGTATGGCAAAGTCTCCCATAGACAAGGAGGTTTGTGTTAAATGACATTTATGGCAACAAAATTGATAATTGGATATATTTCTTGTTTTTAAATCAAATCATCTCCACAATTATGTTTTTAAAATACAACATTACCTGTGGCAATAATTGAAATAAAAAATAACATGTTTTTTACATGGTTGTGGTAAAAAACTCATAACTATGGCCAACCCTCCCCAGTCTCCCCTATATCGTTTTGTATGTTTTTCTGTAGAAAAAAAGATATTGCCATTTTAGTGCAAAATGAGCTAGTTATAAAATTGTTTCAATACACAATATTAAGTATTTAGAACCAAAACAGATGTTAAATTAAAGTCACAAGTAATTATTAAAAAACAACACAAATTCAAGTTAATTAATATGTTCGAATTGCGTGCCACCAACTCTAATGCAAGCACGGCATCTTCTTAAAGAAGATCTCTTTATGAGTCGTGCACTTACAGCCACATTTATTTCTTGTGCAGTTTCAATAATACGTTGTCTTAGTTGATTTAAATTATTTATTGGTGTTAAATAGACTTTCTTTTTAATACAACCCCAGTAAAAAAAATCCAGTGGCTTCAAGTCCGGAGACTGGGGAGGCCACAAAATGTACCCAAGACGGCCAATCCATCTATGTGGATAAGTTTGGTTCAAACAGTCTCTCACTACTCGTGCGTAATGAGCTGGACAGCCGTCAATTTGAAGCCACAGTGACTTGCGTCTGGCCAAAGGGACATCTTCCAAAAGATTTGGCAGTTCGTGTTCTAAAAAATTCCTATAATTTTCCCCGCTTAGATTTTCAGATAATTCCAAGGGACCGATTATTTGCCTTTTCAAGATGCCGGTCCACATATTTAACTTGAAGCGATACTGGGACCTTTCTTCTCGCATTGAATGTGGGTTTTCAAGAGCACAACAATGAAAATTGTGCATGTTCATAAACCTACCTTTTTTAAATGTTCTGTCATCTGTCCATAAAATGTTATTTAGGAATTCTGGATCTTCCCTATGTTTCCGCAGCATTCTTCGGCAAAATTGAACACGTCATGCGTAGTCGCCAGGTAGCAAAGCTTGCACACGTTGCACATGATATGAGTGATAAAATAATTCGGTTGGCAAAATGAATGCGTTTTGAAATGCATTACTTATACGTCAACATGTTTTTTATATCGTTCCTAGCTCACCAGACATATCTTGTTGGATGTGTATGGACTCAAATAAATGTCGCTGGAAGTGCAAGAGGTATAGATAGATCTTTTTTAAAAAGTTGCTGCTCTTGAATTAGACTTGTCACTACAATCTTAAATTACAGGTTTTCTAAATTGTAGTTTAATACATGTTGGACTCGAATTTTTTATTATTGAAAAAAATTGTAAATGCGCTCATTTTGCACTCAAATACCAATATCTTTTTTTATAAAGAAAAGCATATAAAACAATACACCATCTTAAAAACCGATGAGCCATTTTTCAGGATAACTTGCCAGATTTGGTGGGTAATTTTTTTTTTCTTTTTTAAGTACCAAGAGTCAAAGTTAGGACATAAAATAAAAATAAATGCAGAAAAAATGTTTTATTTTCCCAAATTAAAGCATGAATAATATTTCTTTGGTCCTTCCTCAATAACAAAACTATACAGGGTTGCGCCACAACATTGGGTATCTTACAATATGGAGTTTTGTAGCTGTAACAGTCAAACATCTGATCTAAGGTGTGGATTTTCACGAAGTTCATAAAAGTCACGATATCTGAAAAACTATCCATTTTTTACTAAGGTCGAATCATTATGTTTTGGTCAGCAATGAGCTGGCTATCACCTCCCCAAGGGATGACGTTGAGTTTTGGGACACCCTGTATAAATATAAATACGGACATAAGTGCGGGCCGCATAGATACAGCATCGCTGGTGTGCACCCATAGCTGCAGTGCAGAGATGCAAAGGCATGGTATGTTTATCAGAACCTTACAAGTATACCAAACGAACAGAGACGAAAAAAAAAATTCAAAAAAATGCGACGTCGCGACACATAAAAAATATGTGTGCGTCTTGCTTATGTGCATCAATTTATGCAAATTAAGGTGACCACTAAAGTTTTATAAGCCACAGATCAAGGGCCAAATGCCTCTAGAAAAAGCCTTCTACAAAGCCCATCTGTAGGTTCTAGGAAAAGCCCCCCAATTGTTTAACATTGATGTAAGTTGATCATGACCAAAAACAAATTGGCTTATGTAAACCTACATGGGGTGAGAATTATATGTTCTCAATTCAAGTAGAGGCTTTGTAGAATACATCTGTTGGAATGCCCAGTTAGTTAGATAAATGTATTGAATATTGTTACGTGGCCGAACTGGATACTGATGTATTAGTTTTTTTATAGATCCTCAGTCGGTAGTCTTGACAACTTCCTGACAAAGACCGATAAAATCTTGAGTAGTCTGAAATCTGATAGACATATTGTTGCTCTTGGTGATTTCAGTGTTCAATTACAGGCTAGTGGTTCGGCTATGGGCTTCGCAGGACCATATATCAGCCGACTCGCGTCCTTGCGTGCCTTGACAATATCTTCTTTAATGATCATGGCAGTGGCAGTAAACGCGGGGCTGTTTGACCATCTCGCCCTGAGTATTGAATGCTCTTTTGACGATGTTTTGACCTCTGCAGTAAACACTAGTAAAATATGTCAATCAATAACTCAGAGAGGTCTAAACGCCTTTTACAATGCGGTTCTGAGCAGGGAGTGGGACTTTCTTCGGGGTCCTGTGTATGGTTTGGACAGGTTTTACGCATTTATAAATAAACTGAAAAATTCATTTGATGATTGTTTGCCAAAAAAAAAAGTATATAGTGAGATATGACCAGTTCAATAATATAAGCTGATTTACGGGTGAGCTCAGAATGATGCTCAGAAGCGCGACTAGGTGGAAAGGCAATCCAATCCTGTGGGCATCAGGGTTGTATTGTCATCAGGAGTTATCGTAACCTGTACTGGTCCACCATAAGAGACGTGAAGAGAAAGTCCATTGATAGCCAACAGAGCCATGTGTCATGTGATAAACAAGCATAGATCGGGCGCTGTTGATGGTCCGGGGGAGAACATTCCCTTTGAGCCTGATGAGCTAAATGGCTATTTCATTAATCTGCCAAGCAGTATAATGGACAACTTGCGACCCGCTGGGGCCGATCCATTGAGCACTTGGCAGGGTGAAATCTGCTAGTGCCACAGGTTCCCTTCGGTGTGAAAGAGGTGACATTTGTCACCTCTTTGATCTCAATAAGTGAGGACGTGACATTTCTGGATTTAATAGCAAAATCCTGAAAACTATTAAGAACCTCATAATAGCCCCACTGACTAGATTGATAAATACCTGCTTCCAATACCATATAGGTTTCCAGATACATAAGAAAGGAGATTGCGCTGCCTGAAAACTACCGACCCATCTCACTATTGTCAATAATATCTAAAGTGATGGGAAAGTGCATAGCCACAAGAATCGTCGAATATTTTGAAAGCAGCAAGCTGTTTGCGCCCTCTTAATATGTCTTTAGGTTGGGAAAAGGTACAAAAGACAGTATACTGGACAATTGTTTGAAGAGTTTCATAACGGGAAGTATGGTCAGGTTGCCTTTTCTGATCTGAGCAAGGCCTTCGACTGCATCGACGACGAGATTCTTATCAGGAAGCTTTGAAAACTCTAGTATTCTCCAGTACTTTGAAAACTCTAGTATACTTTTAATTGCTTCATATCTCTCCGGCAGACATCAATCAAAAAGTCAAGGTGGGCGATGGGTTATTAGGTGAGAGAAGGTTTACATGCGGTGTCCCTCAGGGGTTTATTCTGGGTCTCATACTCTTCTTAATCAACATCAAGGATCTCCCTAGTGGCCAGTGTCCTACGAGATGCAACCTGTAGGCTGATGATACGTCCATTTCAGTGTCCAGCAGCTACCTGCGGGACTGTATTGACAAATCTGTGGAGGCTTTGAGTGCTGCAGAAGACTGGTTTAATTCCAACAGGCTTTTGCTGACTGGCGACAAAACTGTGAGTGTGGTGTTCACTCTGCGTGGTTTGAGAGGCTTAGAGAGTAATCCTCAGGTAGCGAAGTTTCTTGGTGCTACCCTGGATCCGGGGCTGCTCTGGAACAGACATGTGGATGCCCTGTGCGGAAGGCTCTCCAGAGATACATCTATTCATTAGATACGGAGATACGTCATACGGAGTGGCCAGGTCGGCCTATTTTTTATTGTTCCAATCGCATGCCTCGTATGTCATTCTTGCATGGGGACATTCTGTGGGGATGAGTAGGGTGTTCGCTCTGCAGAGGTGGGCTGTGAGATTGTTAGCAGGTTTGGGTTTCAGGGATGAATGCCAGGCTGCTTTTGTCTGGTGCGGTTTGTTGACGATACCTCGCATTTATATTTTACCACCCATGGAGATGTGCATGGCTATGATACTCGGGCAAGAGATGGTCTTGTTCCTGAGTATTGTCGACTGAGAAGGTGTCAGGATGGCCGGAACTACTGGGCCATAAAATTTTTGAATGACTTACCTCCTGTCTTAAGATCATACAGCCTGAGTAGTTTTAAGGGTAGAATTAAAAATGTACTGATTGCTAAGGCTACGGCCAGACCGCAGATGAGCTTAGTGGTAAGATAACCGGTTAGGAGCTCGGCTGAGATACTAAGATATCATAATGAATTACTGCTTTCTATGCTAGGTGGCTAGATTAACAGTTGACACTACATATCAATGGCGGTTTCAAAATTGTATTAGAAGACATCTCTTTTAGAAAACTCCAATTTGAGGTTTAAAATGTATTGACCCTTTAGAATATGTTAGATACATGATATTATAATGTTACGAAAGCTGCTTGTGGGGAGTTCAATATCTTATACAAGTATACACTATCTTATACAATTCATGTACTTTTTATCCTATAATAAACAAGAATTACTTACCATCTTTGTTTACTTCTTGAGCTACTTCTGACCAAAGTTTTTTTCACAAACACGTTTTTATGTAAATCCTTTGACGAATTTCATAATGGTTCCCTTTTCAAGGGGAACATATGGGGATCATAATGGTTCCCATTTCAATTTCATCTTACAAGGTATATTCTTGAAAGAAATTTATACTTTTATCCAGTGTAGCTTCGAAAAAAACCGACACGTTCGTTCACTAGGATACATGCTGATGATGATAAATGAAGTGGTTGGCCTAACTTCAAGTGCCCAGTGAGGCCGGTTGTATTCTTAATTATATGTTTGTTTCCTTTAATATGTTATCATAGCGCTTATCCTAGATCTTACTTCCAAGGTTGCCACCTGCGGTCTGGCCTTACCTTAGCGCATTTATTTATTTACATTAACAATTAACATTTTTCTTTGTGACATATGTAAATGGATTCCTGTAGTTGGCATGAATTAATTATTATTACTATTATAATTATTAATGCCCAGTCGGGCTAAATAGAACTACTAGATAAAGAAATTTGGACCTTTGCCTTGATTGAGCTTTTTACACGATGATTTGAGCAGTTACTAAGTTGTTGTGATGGCTCCAGAAATACGAGTTACACTACGCGAGTAAAACAGTTTTAAATCCAAACACACGGGTGTCACACTTGAACTGTATACCCTATTCCATTATTTTCTGCATCGCAGCGAGGCCATGGAAATTTTCCTCTATACTATATATAGCTTTATTCTTCTTTGACGTCGTCAAAATATTTTCAAATTCAATTTGCAGTTTGTAAATTCTCTACCCTAAAACGAACCGAGTAGGGACAATGGTCAATAATATTGTTGATACTGTAACTTGAATTATCCAATTCAAGTTACAGATCTTATGGGTAGCTGATCTAAAAGTCCCTGTGAAATGAACGTGACCACGTCTAGTGAAATGCAAAGAACAACTTGCCCGAATCTCTTGTTTTGATTGGTGGTAAATAACGATGACATGAAACAGTATTAGGTAATATCAGGTTTCAGTTGTTTGTTTTGAGAATTGCAAAATTTATTTACTAGGTGTGAACATAATATACAATCCTCACACCAAGGCGTCTCAATAATGAGTTTTTTAAGCGATATTACTATAAACAAATAAATTCGTATGCTGCCTCAACTTTACTGATAGCTCCAAAAAAAAAATGTAAATACTTACAGATTGTAGTGAACGTCCGCCATATTGGGCCGATATACAAGAGCTTTTCGAAAAGAATCTTCCGCCTCCACTGTTCTTCCTTTGGCACTCAGAATGCTTCCAAGATTTCCATAAGCTGAAACAAAATTACATGACTAATAGAGAAACCCGAAGAAAAGTTGATAGTAAAGGTTTTGGATTTTTATATTTCCAGTTCTAGACTAAAGCTAATAACCCTATTTCAATTCAAAGCAACTACGTTTATATATTGCGTTGTGTTTGGAATCCTGAGGGGAAAAGAGAAAGTGGGATGTTGGCGTACGGTCTTTCAGATGAAATGAACAGAATCACTAAAATGGCACACTTCAAGAGTATCTTGATATCCGATTTCCACTATCAATTATCTTTGCTCATGTGACCAATTTGAATAATAATTGTCCTGAGGATGACCTCATAGAGGTCGAAACGTGGACAATGTATACTGTAAGTGTATTTTTGGCCTTCCCCAACAAACCCTTCACCACTTATAGGAATTCTCATTGGAAGGATGCTAAGAAACAATTGCGTCAGTTGAACTAAAATTTGGAGAAAAAGATGGATAATTTGTGCCTAAAACTTAAAAGCCGCTCAGGGGTTTTACAAGGTTTACTCTGAGTGGGATTGCAATGTTGTAGAAAGTCAATCCTATACAGGATTTTGTTTCGTTTTATCCAATTATTTGGTGTCTTGGGAAAGTACTGAGCAGAATACAGTGACACTCCCTAGTATATGGTTGATATACAGGTTATGGAAGTATTAGAATAGTTATTTTCTTAACAAGTGCGCAAAGTAACACTTTCGCGCACGCGACTGCCGTTGCGTGTACAACCGTCCGCTTCGCGTCGTTCGGGCAGCAGTCAAGTGCGCGAAAGACACACTGCGCAAGAATTAGGAACAACAATATTTCTACAACCGTATAAAACTCCACCTGCCACTAACATGGGACATCTCTAACGATTTTATAAATGATTAAGCTTCACAGTTCTTTACTGCTACCCCTGTATTGCGGCGTGCGCGAAACACTTTTTTTTCTACGAGCCTGCTTATTATGTCACTTTCCCGCACGCATTTTGTTTTAGAAAGCTTTACTTTCCCGCACGGCGTGCGCGAAAATAAATTTAGCGTGCGGGAAAGTAAATATAGCGTGCGGGAAAATAAATATTTAAAGAATGACTGATTTATAATATAATTTAGACTTTATAGTTTGTCTATCTAGATAGGTGCATCTGCCTTACAGCCGTACCAAACATTTTTATCTGTTTTAAGGAACGATTATGCTTGCCTTTATTGATTTTTGATACAAAATATACCTATAATATACGTACTTTTTTGATTGTTGATTAATTCAGCTGTCATACTGTTGACAAAGATAAAGTTGTTTATGTATTGTATGTTTTTTCCTTGTATATGTTACAATGAATTGGCTCGTAGAAAAAATATTGTTCCTAACTGGTGCGGAAAGTGTCTTTCCCGCACTCGTCAGCTACCACATAGGCAGACAGCGTGCAGGAAAGTATCACTTTCCGCACTAGTTAGGAAAATAACTATTTTCACGTGTCCTATGGCAACCAGTAACTTTTTTTTACGCTGCTATGGGCGACGTGCAAGAAAGATAACAATGAAAATATGTGTCTGTTTACTGTCAGTAATGCGCAAACCGTGTCATATTTTGACGGTTGTAGAAAAAAGCAATTATGTTTCTTGGAAATGTTTTGTGATTCTGTATGGTTGTTTTGTGACAATCGGGGAAAGGTTTAAACTTTCCTCCATTGAGAATTGTCACAAACTTTCAAAGCAAATTGATACATCTCACCATTTTGTTCGTGATATAGTAGAAAAAAGACGGGAAAAGGGAGGTTAAGTAGGAACCCTGTATGTTTTGAAGTTTTTAGACAGGCATTTTCCTGCGGATTTCAAATATATGTCGTACAATATAATATTTTATAAATAATTTTGTAGTTTTTCATATAGAGGGTAAATTATTTCTATGCATTTGGAATATTTTATCACTCATTAGATAATTGACAAAAGGTAATTTTTGACGATTTCTTTAAACAAAAAGTATAGCAAAACTACATTATATGTCAAATATTTGTAACAAAAATAGGACTATATGATAATCGCAAAACACAGAGGGTGTCCGAATAAAAAAAAAGTTATGATCAGTGCTCGAAAACGAAACTGATAGCCAATAAGAATTTAAAAGCTCCTTATGAAACTTTAGAAAACAAAATTCAACCTCCATATTGAATGGAATATTTGTATTAAGAAACAAAACATATAAAGGCTTTTAAAAATTGAATAAATTGAACATACTGTGCATTATTTACGGGGTGTTCATTATAAAACTTCATCTAGCAGGCTATGAAATTTTGACAGAAAAGGATGACATAATCTCAAAATAACTTTTGTTTTTCCAACCTTTTCTTTTGATATTTCACAGCCAACTACATGAAGTTTTATAATGAACACTCCGTAGGAAGCACTAGTTTGTTATGTTGACCGTTCGAAGTCCGTCGTAGAATAGTGCGTGATCATTCCATTTGTCGTTTTTGGGTTTCTCATCTTGTTGATCATCAATGTCGTCATGTAAAAAATACTGATCGTCCTTTGATATTTTTACTTCACGTAAGAAGCAGTAGTTTGTTGTGTTTACCGTTCTGGGTTTTTCGTAGAATTGCGGGTGATCATTTCACTCGTCGTTTTTGAATTTCTGATTTTGATAATCATTAATTTCGTTATGTAATTTTTGGGATTTTTTTATATTTTTATTTAACGTAGGAAGCAGTACTTTGTTGGGATAATATATTTTTGAGGAAAATTTAGCATTTGCATGATATCTTTAATTACTTCAGGACCTTCTGTTGCTACTACTGAATCGGCAATTTCCAAACAGGGATGATTTGTGGTTGCAGCATGGTTAGGCGCCTCCATTTTTTCGTTTCTTTAGACTAGTTAAATAGTGTTTTTTCACGTAGACGGTTTGGGATCAGATGGTCGATCGAATGGCCACCAAGATCAACAAATTCGACTTCTTTGGATTTTTCTCATGGGAATATCACAAGAGTAAAGTTTATAAAAATTTACCTCACAGTTGATAGAGCCAATCAGTACGGATATGGCTCAAAGAAATCCAAAGAATCTAGAAAATGTTAAAAACAAATTTACTGCGTTGATGTTGCATTGCATAATTGCTGGAGGCAGTCAGCTCTAGCATTTATTCCCAAAATGAAGCAATTTAGTGAATATATTGGCTTCAGTATATTCACTAAATCAACTATATAAGTTGAGAAAAAAATGTTTTGTTTCGATTACCTACGTCTTATTTACACACGGTCTTAATTTTGATATGTTCATTCTTAAAATAGAGAAACACAGGTGAACATCCAGCTCTTTATATACTCTGCACGACAATATCAGAGACCGCTAGTGAAATTTCAAAGTCCACATGAATGAGGCACGACAACACGACAGACACTCATAGTTTGTTTCATCTTTCCAGTTTTCCCATGATACTATTAATTTTCGTAAGTTTGATAAATAAAAATTTACTCTACTCCCTTGGGACTAAATGATCCACTTTACTCCCGGAAGTCTAAAAACAAATTTATGAAACTCGTTTGTTTTGGTATAGAAAATTGCATTTTGAAAACTATCCAAAAAGATTCCGGGGACAGGAGCAACAAAAATGTAGATTAAGTAGAAGCAGCCGTCTCTTTATCTGCCCTTATGACACAGAAGATATTTTTGGAGCTTAGTAAGATGACGTTTTAAAACTTGAAAATTTTGAACCGTTCCGAGGTTATTTCCAAAGTTTTAAAACTGAATTTTAACGACTGTGTTTTTAACAAATATTCACTTTATGATTAATGTAAAAAAAATTAGAGCCCATTACTGGCACTTTTTGACGCTCTTTCATAGAACATTCAACGAATTGAAATTGAACGGTTCATTTGCAAGTGACTTCAATAATTCACCATCAACTTCGGTTTTGCAAATATGGTTCTGATTTTTTTATACGTAATATTAGAGAAATTTGTTATTATGTATTCAAACATGTATCGTAATTCATGAGTTAGCTGACTGAAGGCTGTTAGAATGAGTTCAAAGTTCACTTTTATAATTCGAAATATTTTGGTTTGAGACTGTCTGGACCCTAAAAAAATTTTGCGTTGTAGTGTTTTCTAGTTCTAGTTTTGGTGTCGTTTTGTTATATATTAATTATTATAAATGAAACAATCAGTATTTGTTATTGGTAGCTTAAAATTAAATAGTGTATTTACACATACATGAAATTCTGCTAAGTTTATAGAAAAAAAAAAAATGACGTAATGTCAATCGATGCGTCAATTGTGGGCTCATGTCATGTGCTTCAAGCTTCCACGAAAACTAACAAATAATTCACAATTTTCAGTAGTTTTTTATTTTAAATATACAATTTCTTGCTTGATAGAAAAAACAGTATAAGATACTCGATACATAAGGCTCATATTTCACACGGTATCAATAAAATTATTATACGTCAAAAATATTCCCAATTTTTTCATAGACATACTAATCAAATTAACTTAAATTCGCAAAGTACTCCAGAAAAAAAAAGAAAATTGGAAAAGATGTTGTATTTAGCTGAAGAATTACTGATAGCACCAAACTGAAGCATTTATTTACCGTCGATTGGTTCATAAACCTTAGCTTAAAGTCTTCTTCGATAAAGCTCTCAAATAAGTAACTCTCAGACCATAAAAACGTTATATCATGAAAAATTGAAAAACTTTTTCAGTTCGCATTTCTCCACCTATTTATTATCCCAAGTTCTCGCTTATTTATTGCTGCCATTCGCGAAGTAGACTGACGACCGCAAGTTGCTTTCAGACATATAAAACTCTAGTATATTTCTTTCCGTGTCCTTCCGCCATTTATATTCTGGTTTATTATTCGTCAGGATATCAAAATGATCCGCCATTTATGACATCGTTAAGGCCATATTAATTATTTCAAAATAAAAGCGGCGGCAAAGGAAATCCTTTGCATCATTAAGTGAGTAAGTCGGCGGCAGATAGATTAGCCTGGATTTAGCCTTTCAAAGAATAATCATTTGCATTGTCCAAAATGATATTGTACATTTAAAACTACTATTAGGTAATAGCCAGTTTTTCTTTTATAAATATTTTACTAACGATAATTTTAAGTAACTCAGTGAGCGAGACGTAAACGACAATACAGAAAGTTTTTCAATTTTTCATGGAAAACTTTTCGATAAAGTTTATTTCTAAAATATTCTCAGTAAGCTGGCGGGAATAGAAGTTTGTGCATAACTTTGTGTATTACGGCCGAATTGCGATTAATTCGTAAAAGCCTAAGTAGGAAAAAAGTATTAACTTACGTATAATGCGGCTTAGGATCTAATTTAAAAGTAAGATGGGCTTACCGCTGCTGTAATATTGAAGCCTGGATTAAAGTAAGTCAAGAACAAAGTTTGGTAGACGGGCTGAAATTTGCTTCTAAATCAACCTATATTCACTCCATATTTTAGGGGTGTTCAAACTATTAGGGGTGTTCATTTGAAAACGTCATCTAGAAGGCTGTGAAATTCAAAAGAAAAGGATGAAGGAACAAAAGACCATTTGCTTTGATTATGTCATTTTTTTCTGTCAATAATTCATAGGATTTTAGGTGACTTTTTCTAGCTCCGTATGTATTTAACGAGGATTCTTTGTATGGAATTAAAATTTGAGTAGGTTGAAGATTATGCTTGTACCCTTACTTACAGTCTGCCTTAAATCAAAAGATATAAACAAATAATTTAAAAACAGTACCTATATTGGGATTATTGACGGCTTGGGATGATAGAAAGAAATCATACAATGACGACGACGGCGACGTTTTGTTTATACCATATAAATAATAATTGACATATAATTATAACGTAACATTAAAAAGTTCAGCCCGAAAAAGTCCGGCTCAGCCAAGCTTTATGTTTTATTATGTTTTATTAAGTTTTCGCCGAAATATAAAATATCTAATAATGTATTATATCAATATAAAAAATACTAAGAATTATTTTTAGTTTCTAAAATGTTTGAGCTGTTAATTAACTTGGCAAATTAGCATGGTGTGGTGTAAGAAAAAACTAAAAACTCATAATTTATTTAAAATAAGCTTCTGTCTATTCCTGAATATAATTTACACATGACAATGCCGCCGTAATGCTTTCAATGTCATTTGCTGTTAACCTAACTTTTTAGGTTTTATTTGGGCGGGTACGCGCATAACATTTACACATTAGTCAGTAGTTGATATTGATAATAAAACCATAATAATGTAATTTAATTTAATTAGTTATAATCAAAAAATCTCAAAAAGACCCAATACTCCCATTTTCATGATCAGAAAAAGTCTAACCATCCTATAAAATATTGGCGCCTTTCCTTGTCTTGGCTTACAAGTCAGGTATCAAGAAATCAATACACTTGATAGTCTTTTGTTGCCCTTCCTTGCCTTGGCTAACGAGTCAGGTATCAAGAAATCAATACACAATACACTTGATAGTCTTTTGTTGCCCTTCCTTGCCTTGGCTAACGAGTCAGGTATCAAGAAATCAATACACAATACACTTGATAGTCTTGGTGTTATTGTCGTAGGACAAAGTATTTGAACCTACGCGATCTTTAACGGGAACGGTCCACTTTCACTAACACCAAGCGATGTTGCAAGCCGCCCGATGAGTATTTATTACTTATTACACTAATTTGTTTTAAAATAAATACGAGCCTATAATCAAAAAAAAAAATCTTTGATCTTTCGTTATTACAAATTTTCTTTTCATGTCAAAAAGTACTCAGAGTTGACCTAACCTCAAACTTTTGTCGTTCTAGAGTTTTCGGTAGACTGCTTTGTGCGCTGCGAGACTACTACCATCCTTTGTTTTCTCATTGCGAATAGAAGGATGAGAATACTCCGAGAGCGCACTAGGGCGTCCGGCCGAAAACGCAATTATTTTTGTGGGCGTGTCCTCCGCATACGTCTTGCGCAGAAGAATGTGCGCATTAGCAAGCAGTGAGCATAATCTTGGTTTCCATAGGTCACTAGAAGCTGCACTTTTAATCCGTGGGGAAAGATTGACGTTCGTAATATATTAACTAGTAAGAATATGGTTTATACCGTATAAACGTAATCAGGGCTAGTTATTAATATTATACACTGTGTCCGAGATAAGGAGGGCCACTACGGGGATCGCGAAAACGGTAAGAGATACAGATTTGGTTAAATGGGAGGAAAGTTGAGTAATCAAAAGCCTAACAGAATGGCGTTTAGAAATTTCCGAAAAATTTTTTAGTTTTTGAGATATTTTGTAAAAATTGAATTTTTCGATTTTACGTATTATTTTTTTCTATTTTTAATATTGGACCGAGATTAAAACCGATAGCACTTCTCCACATCAACCTTTAATGCTCTTTAAAGAGGCATTGTCAGTTTTTTAATCCGACGTTTCGTCTTTGCGGAACCGTCATCAACTTATTTTTTTTAAATACGGATCTGTGGTTCTGAGAATGAGAAAGTTCCGATGTATGTACAGATCCGTAATAGGACTTTTTGGTTATTAAGGTCAAACAAAAATACTAAAACACAATTAAACCATAAAGTGTTATACATCGTTGAATTCGGAATAAAAAGGGCTTTTACAATCTGATGTCAGAACTACAGATCCGTATTTAAAAAAATTAAGTTGATGATGGTTCCGCAAAAACGAAACGTCCGATTAAAAAACTGATAATGCCACATTAAAGAGCGTTAAGGGTTGCTGTGGAGAAGTGCCATCGGTTTCGGCCTAGGTCCAATATTAACGATAGAAAAAAACAATATATAAAATAAAAAAAATCATTTTTTTCAAAATATCTCACAAACCAAAAATTTTTTCGGAGATTTTTAAGCGCCACTGTATTAGGCTTTTGTTTACACAACTTTCCTCCCATTTAGCCAAATCTGTATCTCTTACCGTTTTCAAGATCCCCATAGTGGCCCTCCTTATCTCGGACACAGTGTATAGTAACAGTAAGGGGCATAGTTTTGTTACTAATGAATATTTGACAAACATCCACACTAGCTCACATTACTGAAACGCCACACCACTGAAACGTTTGTGGCGAAATCGAGTTGACAGAAATGACACCACTGAAAAAAAAATCGTTTCATTATAAGATAAAAAACTTGTTCTTACAATTTATTTTCCAATATACTCTCTATGTGATATCCATTTGTTTTAAGTTTAAGACAATTACCAAACTTTACAGGCGCTTTTCGAGATTTTTATTAAGATTAGTTAAGTTAGTAATATATTATCTATAAATGAAGTAAATTAACATATTTTTAGACTGAGGAAATCAAAAACAGATGATCCCCGGTGTTACAAGTTTGAACAAGATTTGCTTATCTACGAAATGGAAAATACATTAGAAGAATGCTACCTGTCAAGTTACATTAATTCTACTTGAAATGCCGATATCTACACCTAGGGCAATTGAGCAGCTGAGAGATTAGATTCGTACTTACTACGCAGAAGCTCACCGTAGCCCCTACATGCCTCCACCAGGTCGTCAATTGATACCTTAACCCTCCTGACATGGAAGGAGAATATCAATATAGTGCTTTGTGTGAGCAGTGTATCGTATTGCGCAACGAGTTATAATATTCTGTTCAATACTAGTTTAGATATGTACTTAAACTCTACTAATTCACTGGATGAATACGTAGATTTATACGATCATGAATCTCCTGAATATGTGTACAATACAAAAAATCAAGAACAATGTAAATCCTCTAAAAATCATTTAACCTCCTTAGTTCACTATACTAGTTATGTCGAACTTAAGAGGGAAACCATAAAAACTGAAGTTGATTTGTTGGTACAAAAACTAAAAGCTTTTAAATGTGAAGATAGGAAATCTACAGCTTATAAGTTACTGACGGAGAAAGTTGAAGAAATTGAACAGCTTAAACGGAACCTAACTTTTGCAAGATCTCAAAAGACTGACGCAAGCGACGTTGAAGCAACTCTGGCTCGTTGTGATGATGGATTCCATAAAATTTTTAACGATAACCCTTACCTTTTTGGAAACCTTAATGCTTGCATAGATCATGAAGAAATACTACAAGGTCAGAAGGATAATCTTGTAAAACGTTTGGCTTCTTGCAAGAAAAATAAAAAACCCAAAAATAATAGCACCGTTGTGCAAAACTTTTTTCCTAACTTAAATAAAAAAAATTTCTTAAACTGTTTTTTTTCCACTGAGGGGCACTTGGAGTTACTCCATCTACACTGTCTGCCAGCCTCACAAGCCTGTCTAGCCTCACCTAGGTGTCACAAGTGCCAAGTCTGTCATATTTCACACTTCACCTATGCTATGACACACAACTGTCATATGTCACACGTCATCTGTCAAGTCTGTCACATTTGACAAGAATAACAGAATTTTGAGGCCCCGGGCCCCATTTTACACTAGTGCTATCACGTAGACTTCGAGGCCAGAGTGTTCCAGAAACTCGTTGTTATAACTACTATCGACAAGAAAAAAATGTAAGTTGTGGAAGAGAAATGTAGTAACAAATACGATGCAGTGTACAAAATGCAATGCAGTATGTCACAGCTACTAAATATTTGCAAACTTAGCCGGTTAGTGAGAGGTTTTACCACACTCCTTATATGCCATGATTCATTTAAAAACAAATATTGCTAAATACGTTATTTCAAAATAACAACAACAAATTTCACCTGTATTATGTTACACCCTTAAAATACCAGTAGCGTTTCTTGGAACCGTTATGAAGTAATCAAATATTTACTTGGAACGGATGGTAAGTAGTCTAATACTTGGAACGCACGTTAGGTAATCATCCGATTGTCAAAAAGTGCTATTTGATGGTCAAAACAAGGAAAAGACATTTTGTAGTTGATTTGTCAATGGGACTTATTTTTATTTAAAATCGCTAAGCAAAAAAATCCCAAGGTTTTGAAAACTGGTGTTCGGGAAGAATATTTTGGCATCATTGACCAAAATATTTGATTTTTTGAAATAAGTACGCTTTATTAATGATCCCAGATTATTTTGATACCGAGTAATGCTGAGGTAGGTCATCGAGATAAGCCAACCAAAATTACAGTAAATGGCCTTAAAAAGCAAGGGGTGCCGAGTAATAATATTGTACTAATTCAAAAACCCACACGTCAAGAAAATTTGATTTTGTTAGGAGATTTCAAATATACTTGGAAAAGTTCCTGAGATTAACGTCTCGACAAGTGATAAGTAACAGACGGTTCTTATATCAGAAAGGCAGGTACAATATGCAAGTGGCTGCATACTGTAATCAATTCCATTGAAAAATTGCCACGGTGAATTGCAACTTTCTTAACTCTACAAATTCCATGCAGAATCATTTACACGTTATTGCTTCAGGAGGTCTCTTTGGCACTCTCATATGAAGGAGGAGATCTTATGACTTTAAAGCGTCATGATGGCTGGAAGTCTTGGGCCTTGGTAGAAGGGTAAGAATCAAATGAAAATAATAATCTTGTGGGAACTCTTCTCAAGCTTCAGCTTCAACAATCTACATGGAGTTGATCGAATCGAAATGGATACCTAACTGTAATGTTGTTAAGTCTTCTGTATACTCTCCATGGTCTCCAATCACCAATATTTTTAGGTACCAGATGCAATGGCCCATGGACTACTGGAAAGACTGCAAATACCTTGCTCTACCATGAATTTAAATTCTGCTCTGGCAATTTTGAATTTATCTTATGTTAATTTTCTGGGCCGTTCTGAGGTTGGTGGACCTTTGATTAGAATGTGATGTTGCACATTGTGTTTGGGAGCTGGGCCTATAGGTGAAAATTTTATATCTAAAAATTCGTTTAGCAAATTCTGAACAACGAAATATATGCTAACAGTGTTGACACTTGAAATTGCTTCTTAAATCTGATTGCAAAGGTTCTAAGTTTGGTAGATGTGTCAATGAGTTTCTTAAATTAGAGGTCTACTAATGGCCCAAAATGTTCAAGCTTTTAAAACTGTTTGGGTAACGTTAGTTCAGGTTAGTGCTATGATGAATACATACATGAATGAACTTCGAAGATAGAGGTTCAACTTTAAAATCGTTTTTCCATATTATGTTTCTATGACTGTTTTAATGAATGCAAAAAGTTTAACGCTTGATTTGGAAAGATCTTTTTGCCGTACCATAAATTTGGAAAATACTAGATTTGGAAGGGAATAAAAATGGTATTCCAGAAATTCGGTAAATGGTCTCAAGACGATTTAATTGATGGGCATCGCCGTTAATTTTTAGTTAAGACGTTAGTTCAGGTTAGTTAGGGAACAAAAAAGGTGTTGCAGGCTGGGATAAACACAAAAGTCAGCAGCAGCAGAGTAAGCTTTCTCTGAAGATGAAGATATGCTTTTCATCCTTTTAACATTTATTCAATCATCAATCGCAGAGTTATTACCCGAGAGTAACCAGAAAAGCCGTTGGTATCTTTAGGCAAAAAAACATCTTTGACAGAAAAGAGGAAATTGCTGTCCAAAATTCAGACTGAAAACAAGTTCTGCAAAAGTATAAGATAAAAAATTCATTGGAACACCACATTAAAAGTCGGAAAACAATCTAGGAGGGCTGAATTTGTTCAAATGCCAATTCTGTTTGTTTGTTGTTGTTTATACATTTTTTTCTGTTGCTTTTATGTTAAGCACCAAACTATGATGATTTTCTAGCGTGTCCCTATGTCTATTTTTTTGTTATTCACCAATTACTTAAATAAATGTATTTACACCAGCAACCATTTTGTTATTGTTTCCTGATACCCAACTACCTAGTTTTATGATTAGACTTACAACATATATGCTTATAACAAGCCTTTTATTTTATTTTGTTTAATTTAATACTTCTTTGATGTTTGAATGAACTAGACATTTGTCAAATTTGTAAACTCATTTACTTGCCAAATTCACTCAATGTCATAGTCAAAAATTTATACAGGGGCAAAACATCTGATTTTCCATGGCACACCCCACTCCATAATAATTTGAGACTATATGCCGTTGGAAGAGATTAGCTACTAAGAGTTGACATTTAGTTTTGTTCGAAAAGGTAATAATTTAATATTCATAGTCAGAATTGTGTCGGTGGTTGGGCTCTGAGCAATATGTCTCAGCTTCTGTGCAGGGATGTAATGCCTCCTGAACACGACGAGGTCCCTAAACTAAGTGTGGGTTTCCGTCTCACAGTTAAGGTAGGAGAAATTGGAAATTTGATTAGAGCAAATAATGGAGTATATTCAGGATTTTTGAAATACACTGATTTCCAACTTGCATAGTTCTGATCTTGCTATATAGATTTCCTGTTATACAGTGTTGGGCCATGTACCTTGCATGGACTGCTTCAGGTCCCATAAAATATTAAA
This sequence comes from Taphrorychus bicolor, assembly GCA_951812265.1. Taxonomy (NCBI): domain Eukaryota; kingdom Metazoa; phylum Arthropoda; class Insecta; order Coleoptera; family Curculionidae; genus Taphrorychus; species Taphrorychus bicolor. The sequence continues at coordinate 37,067,461 of OX638297.1, forward strand.
GGGGGTTATATCTGTTGGCACTGGTAGCTTTTCTGGCGAGTGTGTGTATACGGGGTGTTCATTATAAAACTTCATCTTGCAGGCTATGAAATTTTGACAGAAAAGGATGACATAATCAAAATAAATGGACTTTTGTTTCTCCATCCTTCTCTTTTGACATTTCACAGCCAACTAGATAAAGTTTTATAATGAACACTACGTAGAAATAAACCCGAGCAGTCAGTTAAAAAAAAATACCTAAAATAGGAGTGAACGAAGCAGCGAGTAACTAGTCTTTAAAGTAGTCATACTGTGTACAATTGTAGGGCCTTTCTGACCCCTGTCGAAAATGTTCTTAAAACAGAATTCTTAAAACTTCAAAATGAGTCGACTAAAAGTGGGGATAACAAAAAAGGTTTTAATAGTCAGACGCAGGGTATCCATAATTTCGTTCCACTTGTTGAACCAGCCAGTTGTCTAGGCTACATGCCACTAGAGCCCTTACCTCCTTTGAGTCATCTCCTAAGGTTTTACTCTCAACAGATATTTTTAATGTGGTTGGTAAGTGGGAAGGTGCACAATTGCAGAGTAATGTTGAGCACTATCAGTGAAACCAGCTTTATTACTGCTAAAGAGCTCTGCAATAGGTTGGCCAGATTTCATCCTAAACTTTAAAACAAAGCAATAATAATTCAATCTAGACGTAGTTCTCATGAATTAACATTAAAGTGCTTGATTGTGCATAGACTTTTAGGAAATGTGTCAGCCCTGTGCATTGATGCCAATATACCTTAACGATTATATCTTATTGCGTTTATCAGATAATCCCTAAAATGAGGCTCAAAAATTTTCAAAGACTGCAAAAAATGATGCAAATATTTCGATGGTTTAAAGAATACATTACTCGTCTCCAAAAATGCTAAAGTGGAGTCAGAATAGCGCTACAAGTGTGGTTCGTAGTGTGGTGGTGTTAGTAAAGGACGATGACCTTTCTCGTTAAGCAAGAAATGACTTCTTGCAACGGTGGTAGAATTGCACCCCGGGTGGAATGGCGTGGTGAGAGCTCTAACTCTCCTGATTAGACGTGGAATAATGACGTGCCATAGATGGGAAATGTATTCTCAGAAAAGATTTTTGTTATTCAGGGAAACACCACTGGGACTATCTAAGATCGTTGTAGTCTATGCATGTGGTGTTGGCGTTTCGCCCCGGGGGCTACCTTGGACTCCTCAATAAGGCGTGTTAGACCCTGCCTTATACGCCGGAAATACAGAAATCGATTTATAATATATGAGATAAAGATGAAATACAGATGATAAATGATGGCTTATCAGTCGTTTAACAAGTCGAAAACAGCGTTTTCATAGTACCGACGGCTAAAAATCGATTTCTGTATATTACAGTAATCTGCATCATTCTTTCCTTAGACCGGGCATTGACGTTGACACTGGACGGGTGTAATCTCGTTAGTTCAACAAACGGACACGGATGGTGCCACTGGGAACCTTTTCTCGGTATTGCCATGAAACGTGTCTTGAGTATTCCAAAATTCGAGAACTTTAGTTGTGTCAAAGCCTCACTGATAGGCCGTAAACGGCGAAACTAGTCTATGGATGGACACAATTAGAGCTTGCGAAATGATGGTTTATCAGTCGTTTAAAAGGTCGAAAACAGCGTTTTCAGAATACGCTTGTGTTTAGAATCAGACGGTCGTCATTTTGAACAAATTTTATAACTGTTTGTTTTTGTTTGTTTTACTCTTATGTTGACTTGTTATTTATTGTATTTCAAATTGCCACTATTATTGCACTTAATTTTTTTGTAATTGAGATGCTAAATTTTATAAGAACTCTTGTAATACAATGTTTTATTGTTTTATTTGATATTTTATGCTAAATAAAGACACTCTAACATTCAGATGACTACTAAATAATCTTCATAATCATAATTTTGTAACTTATGAATTAATATCTGACAAAATCGGGGTGTTCATTAGAAAACTTCTCTCTAGTTGGTTGTGAAATGTCAAAGGAAAAGAATGGAGAAACAAAAGTCCATTTACTTTCATTTCATCAATTTTATAGCCTCCTAAATGAAGTTTTCTAGTGAACACCCAGTACTAATGATAATAAATTTTGCTTTCTCAAAATCAGGTATTGTATCAGGTAAAGTAGATTACTTAATTCGTTTATGTCAGCTCAAATTCAGAAAAAAATCAATTTTCCAAGAAAACGTAAAGACCAAGCTATAGGAATGTTTAATATTTTTGATAGGAAACTAAATTCTGCATCTAATGATACTATAAAATACAGGGTGTCTAATTTAAATTAAACGAGTTATTACTGTTTGAAGTTTGCAATAATTTGGTGTTCATTTATTGACATTCGGTGCACAATAGTTAATATTTAATACACACGGCAAAAAATCCAATGTACTATTACACCACCAGCCAATTTTGGTGGTTGAAAAGAAACCAAGTGCTGAGATTTTAAACATTTAATTTGATGCTGCATTTTCACAAAATCACGAATATCTGAAGAATGGTACGGTTTAGATGCCATAAACCTTAATAAAACTACCTTTACTTTTCTCCGTAGGTACCGAAAATACATTAATATAGTAGGTGTCTCATTTAAAAAAATACAACTTTAATCAATTTTATACTTTTGGGACCACCTGTCTACAATGACAATAATTTTAAAATGTACTTCCAATAGACCCCCATCCATTCCATATTCCATATACGAGAAGTTTACCCATAATCTTCCGTATCGTGTAACGTGAATCACCCTGTATAGTGTTGGCGTTTTGTCCCGGCCGTACAAAACGGGGCCTCTCTCCCCTACCTTATACGCCGGAGTGAGAGTCCATAGTTGGAACTTGTATTTGAAGACAAATTCGGCGCAGAAAAAGCGGTGTGACGTTATGAAAGATTTCGACTAATGCTGCCACCTGTGAGTCGGTGGGTGAAAATGATTTGAAATGCAGGCAAAAAAAAATCATTTTTAAGAAGAAACTAATAGAAGATCTTTCTATTGTTGTTAGTTGTTAGTGAGTGTAAAATAACTTTTGAACAATGTCGATTTTGAGCCAAGTCATCCTTCTGCAATAAAAATTTTTTGCTGAATTGAAAGAAATCTGCTGAGGGTAAAACTTATGTTCCTTATATGCAATACTCGAGTACATACTAAATATAAATTTATGGAATTGGTGTTTTTTGTGTGTAATGCGCTATGATTCCAGTGCTTGCTATTATGCTGCTAAAATAAGTTGTTTGTGGATGTACGTAGGTACGTTTGTAATGATTGCACTTTTATGTCACACTGGAAATTTCAGGTTTGTCAACAACTTGTTAGTAAGAAAACTATGCTTAGAATGTTGCAAAATACCATGTAGAAAGCTATAAACCATTTTCAGCAGAACATTGCCTCACTGTTAAAAGTTTTCAATAGTATTTCGTTATTAAATTACTAAATTAAAATAAAAATGCTTACCCTTAGGTGGATTGAAGGGAATAGCGCTCTTGTACAAAGCCTCCTCGTTTTTCCAGTCCCTGTTTCGCAGCACCGTTTTACCACTAAACCCTATCAACACCAAAACGAATCCCGCACAAAAATATCCTCGAATTCTTTTATTTTTCCACAAACTCGCACTGGCGATCCCGACCAACAAACAAAATCCCGCACTCGGTATATACAAGACACGCTCGGCTACCACAAACCCGACGTAGAAAAATAAGTTCGAAGCGGGCAAAAATGGAAGAATTATTAACGATAGAGAAAACAACGTTGCTTCTCTGGAAGTTATCTTCGCAGGCTTTCTTTTCTCAGCTGCACAGAGACAGAGCAGAGGGTGTATCTGCGTGGTGTTGTTATTGTTGGCCATTCGGCAGTTGTGCGTGTGACTGTCAGAGTTGCGGCGATTGCATACAATGCAACCTGGAAAAAAAAAGAACTTTAAAAAATGCTTGTCTTACTTACGCAAAAAAAGTATTTTATACTATTTTGATATTGCACAACCAAGCAAACGTGATTGAAACACGCAACTTAACTGAAAATTTATCTGCATGAAGCACCTAATCGTAACTTTCCGGAAGAAAAAGGTTTTTCTAGAAAGTCATATAGAATATTTGAAACTTGCTCTGTAATCCAGCACAATTACCCGTTTTAGAGTAAAATTAGTTATGTAGAAAACTGTAACTAGAAATTGCATATATCTGGTTTATCATTTCCTCCTTAGATGTCCAAAGTGTAATCTATTTTGGGGCAATAGCTGAATGCTCACGTGGCCAAACTTTACAAAAAATCTCAAGTCATTTGACTTTTGATTTGCCAAGTACCAATTCACGTACGAGCTCCGTTTCGACATTACATTTTAAAGAGTAATTACCTGCCAATCCAAAAGTAGAAATCGCATGTGATTTTTTTCATATTTTCCATTTGATATTAAGATTTGTATGTACGCGAAATAGCTATAGTAATTGAACGGGTACTATTTAAAAGTGGCTCTAGGTACTGGCCAAATAGCAAGCACCTTGCACCAGATATACCACGTCGAGCTTAGCATGGCTGATTGTTTTTTTTGTGTTCTACTCTGTGTTCTAAAAGCCCAGCTGTACGTGGGAACAAGCGGTCTAAAAGTACCTACGTGCGTCATTTCTTTACTCTATACAGGCATTTAAAGTGCACTTTCTAATTATCAGACCAAAAAATAACAAAAAAACCTTTTAGAAATCGAAGGTGGGAGTTGAGAGTGCAAGAGCGGTCATTCGAAAACCCTGTTAGTTCTACTAATTAACTAGAACAAGCAGACCAGGGCTGCTAAAATATAGTCTTGGAGAAGGTTCTGTGGCGGGATTGAAGACCTACCAACAAGAGCCCGAATCCATAGGATTGTCTTCAGGGAGCCGTGTCAGGAGCCTGGATCGATAAAACGGTCCTATGGAACCTACATCTCCACTGGTAGTGAAACGTTAGAGATACTCGCAAGCTGTCATTTTCCGGGTAGCCGGCTGACAAATTGTGAGACCTTTGAGACGATTTAAACGACCCAATAGGGCAGATTGGGAGCTCTCCGAAGAAGTGGTCAGACCAACGCTGCTAAAATCCACGGAGAATGAAGTGTCCTCGGCTACACAGTGTTCCCCACTACTACAAAAGGGATGAAAGGCAGATCGCACAACAGACAGCTCTGAAACTATATAAGAAAGTAAAAAGGAAGATTAGAACAGATAAAACAAACAAATTAAAAAAAATGCTTGAACTAAGAATTTGCAATTTAAAATATTTGTATGTAACATTGAATTTATGATAATATTAGAACTCTAAACGAGAAAGCGAAGAAGTAGATTAGAAAAGACAAAACCAACAAACTAATAAAAGAAAAGAATTTAAATAAATTCCGACTTTTCACTCGGAATTTAACTAATTCCGATTAAATTCTGATTGTAAACTTAGGATTTAACTAAATTCAGAGAGAATTCTTAAAGAAAGACGAGAAAAGACAGATCGCACATCAAACAGGTTTAAATGTTAAACAAGAGCAAAAAGATTAGAAAAGACAAACCAAAAAACTAATAAAATACAATAAGAGAAACTGGACACAAAACGTAATTAAATTCCGACTTTTAACTCTTTGATATTTGATTGATTTGACAAAATTCTCATTTCGATCTCTAAATTTAAATAAATTCTAATTTTAAACTTAGGATTTAACTAAATTCCGAGAAAAATCTCAAAGAAAGCCGAGCAAAGACAGGTAGCACATCAGACAGCTTTAAAACTCTAAGAAAGTAAAAAAGGAAGATTAGAACAGACAAAACCAACAAACTAATAAAAGATACAATAAGGGGACACTGCAAAAAGCCAGAAGGAACCAAGAGCCAAAAGACTATAAACTGGAATTAAACTGCAAGAATGAAAGAAACACTGAATTAGGTTAAATTCCAACTTTTAGCTCGGAACTTAACTAGTTCGACTTTTTAATCGGAATTTAACTAATTCCGATTAAATTCTTAAATAAAGGCGAGAAACAACAAATCGCACATCAGAGAGCTTTAAAAGTTAAACAAGACAGTGAATGGGATCTGGATCAACTCGCACCTCTATTAACAAAGCTCTTCAGAGCGAGCCTTGCATGGAGTTTTATTCCAAACTGCAAGACCAGGGTGAAGCTCGTCTACATACCTAAGATGGGACGTAGGGGGAAAGATCCTAAATCGCTCAGGGCAATCAGTCTAACCTCGTGACTGCTGAAAAGCTTGGAAAAGCTGCTAGACCTATACATAAGAGAGACAGCGCTAACAACGTACCACCTAATTACGGAACAGTATGCATTCCAGGCTAACAAATCAACAGAACTAGCACTCCACAACCTGGTGGAGAAAATCCAAGATACCCTGGCCTTTAATAATGCACATACAGACTCCCTCTTTAGCGCCAGTAAAGCGAGAAGGATACAAGTAAAAATAACCAACAAGATTCGCAACATGTTAGAATCCAGACGGATCATTACATCATTAAACCATGACACTGTTAGATTCACAACAGCGGGGGGTTGTTCACAGGGCGGAGTCCTTTCACCACTCCTGTGGTCCCTGCTAGTGGACGACCTTTTGGCTATTTTGGAACTATGGGGAGTCGAGATCCAAGCATACGCGGACGCCATTGTTATCCTTATAAACCACCCAGACCAACAAATCTCCAGCACGTTGCATGAGATGCTGGATGTTGTACACAGCTGGTGTTCAAAACAAAACCTAGCAATAAACCCTAGGAAAAAGAGGCTGGACTTCTTGAAAGCGCCGTCTTTGTTCGGAACGACAATCCCGTTTACCAACGAAGTAATATTTCCAACACCTTCGTCGGTTTTTGGATCCGTGCGTGTACCAGATTCATCCTGCCAGTTGCAGATCTTTGCCTCGTTCGTCCCAGTCTGTCCGTGAGGGAACCCTGACGACGTAGCGAGTGTCTAAAGAACGTTTTGATGTCCGACCGATTCACTACAGTGTTTCTGTTGAATTGTGCGCCCGACATCTATTAGAGGAAGGAGGATGATCAATAAAGGTCTGCTCGGATAGTCGGGCAGCGCTTCTAGCGCTTATGTCTTTGCGCTGCAATTCCAAAACTGTTTGGGCTGCCACAGGACTCTATCGCAAGAGAACAACGTCACAGTGGTATGGATCCCGGGCCATGGTGGTCACGAAGGCGATGAAAGGGTCGACTTTCTAGCTAGGAGGGAGGCGGGCTCTGCATTCGTAGGCCAGGAGCAGGCACTGGGAGTCCCATACTCTCTGGTCAATGCCAAGTCCCAGGACTGGTGGGAGAACCTATCCGGACTATCACACTCGAAAAAATTTATTTATCGCGGGAGCAGGGAGGACAAAAGCCAATACATTCCTCAGACTAAATAGGAGACAAATCAGAGTATCCACTTTACACAGGACATAGCCACCTAAGAATTGACATGCACAGACTCGGACTGTCCGAAGAGACAGAGTCCTTGGGGGACCACGCGACAGTTGAGAATGTCTTATGTGACTGCCCGGCTATTACCAGATCGAGATACTCCACTGTTCAGACTCAAGAGAACACTAATTGGCTGTTTACTTTACACTAAGAATTTTTGATTTTAGTTAATTTAAAATATTAAAATTAACAGTACTTGATAAATAGTATCTGAGAAAGATCGATAAAAAAAATACCAAATTTTGCATGACGCCACAATACTCTCAGTTTTTGTCCAATGGGGCAGAGGTCGTCCACGCATTTGGCTACTAAATTGACGTGGAAGGTCGTTTTCTTCCCGACTTGTCTTGCATGATGGGTTACACTTCGTAGCTTTCAGGATTATCAGGGTACCAACAAAAATCTTTGTTGTTCTCCTTCTGGGTATGAGGTGTCTTTGATCTACTACGGGATCTTTGACGACAGTGACACTTTATCTTATGTGAGACTTTATCTTATGTGCCAAGTTCACTATTGAACAGGTTCCATAAGTGTGTCGTTAGACTGTTTTATCAGACACAGCGTACACATGAGGGTGTTTAAATTGGAATCCGCTTTCCAAAAAAATGGAGGTTTGATAATGACTCTCTTAATTTGTGGGAATGTCAAGGTTACTGTAGATGGAGAGAATAATCTTGACCGCGAAGCTACACAAGTGCTGACTAGGTATTAAAACTCTTAAACTACCAAGCTTTCGACAATTTTTATTGCCTTTATCAGATCTGTTGTACGATAAAATAACAAAAATTCAAAAGTTCAAAGTTAACAGGCCTCAATGGCATTCGATGACTTACCGTATAGTTGCGAACTCGGGGTTCAATAATTCCCGTGCAACGATCCAACAAGAAAACACTATTTATTTAATCCACAGATACACACAGGCACAATTCGCCTACTAAATAACTCACTACTTAACACTTTATAGCCTTCTATTATGGTTCGGAACTTTAGCTTACTTATAGCTCGCTTAAAATAAGACTATATAACCGCCGCTCTATGCGCCTTTTATATACAATCCTAAAATTACAGAAAAACCTAGAAACTTCTTAATAAGAATTCTTGAATAATCTCACATAAAAAAAAGGTTGTAAACAACTGCCTTCTAGATTAAACCGAGCAATAAATCACTCGTGTCAGCCATGACGCAGCGCGGATAGGTCGCGAAGCTCCACCAACCACACGCGTTGCCACGCCTCCCATGCGGCGTTGCTGCGAATCGTAACATTGCCCTCCTCCTAAGGCTGTTCGTCCCGAACAGATAGAGTTCCATGGTATCGTGCTAATCGATCCAAATGAACGACTTTCATCTTTGACCTGGGGGTCCGCTGGATCCTATACACCACATCATTAATCTTCTTTATAATTGTATAAGGTCCTTCCCAATTTTGGCTAAGTTTGGGCGACTTCCCCACCTTTCGCCTCGGATTGTATAGCCACACCAAATCACCATCCTGGAAGCCGCGGGAGTTAGCTAGTAAGTCATATCTTGCTTTGGCTCGATCACTGGATATCCGCAGTTTATTCCTGACTTGTTCATGAACATTGTTCAGCCTCTCCTTAAGCTCCTCCACAAAATTCTCAGAGCTGAGCGACTCTTTTTCTGGTGTTCCATACATCAAATCCGCAGGAAGCCTCATTTCGCTTCCGAACATCACTTTCGCCGGGGTATGACCAGTGGCTTCATGCGTAGAGCCTCGATATGCCATCAACATGAGAGGTAGATGTTGATCCCAATCACGCTGATGATCTGCCACTATTTTAGACAGGTAATGTTCCATGGTCCGATTAAATCTCTCTACCATCCCATCCGACTGTGGATGCAAAGGAGTTGTCCTGGTCTTGCGAATTCCGAGAAGTTCCATGACCTTCTGAAAAACAGCCGATTCAAAATTTCGGCCCTGATCAGAATGAAGTTCGAGAGGGACTCCAAATCTGCAGAACATTTCATTTACTAGCACCGTTGCCACAGTCGTTGCTTCTTGATTAGGCAGGGCGTATGCTTCAGGCCATTTAGTGAAACAATCCATGGCGACCAAGATGTATTTATTGCCCGACTCAGTCTGAGGAAACGGTCCCGCGACATCAATTGCTACCCTCTCGAATGGAGCACCTACAGTGTATTGCACCATTCAGCCGCGTGATCTTGTTCGAGGTCCTTTTGTGGCACAACAAACTTCACACTTGCGGCACCAAGATTCGACGTCTTCATGATAATTCACCCAGTAGAACCGCTCTTTAATTTTGGCCAAGGTTTTATTGACCCCAAAATGATCTCCACTGGTTCCGTCGTGCATTTCCTGTAGTACGTCCGATTTTCTGCTACCAGGAACAACCAACTGACTGACTACGGTCTTGCCATCCGGACTCTCCCACGCTCTCTTCAGTAATCCATTTTCTATTTTAAGAGAGTGCCACTGGGCCCATAGCGCCTTCAGGTTTGGACTTTTACCAGCAATTTCTTGCCATTCTGGTCTCTTGTCGTCAGTCTTTGCAGAGAGGATGGGTCCAATATCTGGATCATTAATTTGTTCTTCTCGAAGGGTCTGTGTGGTCCAGCCATCGTTTATTTCCACCGACGTTCTTCTTACAGAAGGAAGTCCCTCACGCTGCTCAGTTCTTCGACGATGCTGACTATCTTCTTTACATGGCCGTCTGGACAATGCATCGGCATTTTCGTGAGACCTTCCTGGTCGATGTTCAATTTGGATCTTCTGTTCCTTAATGTGTCCGGCCTCTGTAACACTTTTGCCACCCAAATTATTGGCTTGACTTGATTGATTGACTTGACTGATCCTGGAGGTCTTAACGGGCTCGGTCAATTGCCCCCTTACATTGACCGGAATTGGTTTTTCCTGGATTCTAGGGCGGTCTTGGTGGCCGCTCGGTCTTCTAAACAACGGCGACGGACTTCTTGCCCTATTACGGCAGTTACTCTTGACGTGACCCAGTTTACCGCAGTTAAAACATTTTATGCCCCGATTGCCTGTTGATCGAGGAGGTCTTCCCAACAAGGCTTGGATATTGACTGCCAGATCCTTCAACGCTTTATGTAAAGTTGCCATGGATTCAGCCCTAGACGAATCCTCAACGTCATCGCAGGTTGCCAATCTTGCACGTGGAGAAGAACTAGATGACACTCGTGACGCCTCGAATTCTAGGGCCCGAACTAGCGCCTCGCTGATATTCTTGGGCCTTACTAGACGTAAGTGGTATCTCATATCACTATCTCGAACTCCCTCAATGAACCTTTCGGCGGCAAATTGCGTTTGAAAAGATTCAGGGGCCGATGGGTATGCCAGGTGAATTAGTCTGTCTATGTCCGCCTCAAATTCTTGTAAGGATTCACCTGACTTCTGCTGTCTCATCCTCAGCTGGGCTTGGAACACGGTTTCTTTGTGCTCATTTCCAAATCGTAGTTGCAGAGAGTGTACTAAAACGGCATAATTACTTTGATCAGCTGCCGACAGAGATTGGAGTAGTTCAGCCGCTTTTCCCCGAAGTGCTACCACTAATGATGTAACTTTCTGGGGCTCGGACCAGCCATTAGCTTTTGCAGCTGCCTCAAACTGAGTTTTATAAATTTCCCATGCAGTAGTACCGTCATAATCGGGAGGCTTAATTTTAGCTTTGGCTGTGCTAAAACTCTCTGTAGACACGTTGTCGTCCTCAAGTTGTTCCCTTTTCTAGCTCGAGAACCCTCTGGTTGACAGCCTCGAGTCCTTCGTTGACGCCGTTAACGGATTGCATTATTCTTTCTTCCAATTGTTGCTCCCTAGCTGCGAGTTCACTAATTCTTCTTTAAAGCGTTTCTGTTCTTCTTTTTGTTCTAAATAACGTTTTTCCTGCTCTTCTTTCTGTTCTAGATAACGTCGCTCCTGTATTTGATCACGTTTTTCCAGCTCTTCCTTCTGTTGTTGATAACGTCGCTTCTGTACTTGATCACGTCTTTCTTGTTCCTCTTTTTGTTCCTTATAACGTTTTTCCTGCTCTTCTTTCTTTTCGTTATAACGTTTCTCCTGTTCTAGATAACGTCGCTCCTGTACTTGATCACGTTTTTCCTGTTCTTCCCTCTGTTGTTGCATAAGGGAGAGCAGGGCGGCAAGTTGATCCTCCATCGCTTGATGCTGGCTTCTGGTCACTGGCATAAACACGTAATGTCCGGCAATGAAGCACTCACTTACAGTTCAGTAATATTAGTCCTCAAATTCCCACTGGAATCGCACTTTTGACGCCAATTGTTGCGAACTCGGGGTTCAATAATTCCAGTGCAACGATCCAACAAGAAAACACTATTTATTTAATCCACAGATACACACAGGCACAATTCGCCTACTAAATAACTCACTACTTAACACTTTATAGCCTTCTATTATCGTTCGGAACTTTAGCTTACTTATAGCTCGCTTAAAATAAGACTATATAACCGCCGCTCTATGCGCCTTTTATATACAATCCTAAAATTACAGAAAAACCTAGAAACTTCTTTATAAGAATTCTTGAATAATCTCACATAAAAAAAAGGTTGTAAACAACTGCCTTCTAGATTAAACCGAGCAATAAATCACTCGTGTCAGCCATGACGCGGCGCGGATAGGTCGCGAAGCTCCACCAACCACACACGTTGCCACGCCTCCCATGCGGCGTTGCTGCGAATCGTAACAGTATAATGTTTTGACGTTAAAAAGGATTTCCACGTATACAATTAAAATTTATTGTTTAAAAAAAAAGAAAAAAAATTAATTGTTGATTGTCTCATATGATGTTGTGTCCATTGTGTTAAATGTGTTGAATATGTGCTGTCAGTGGACCCTCTTTAACCTCAAAATATTAGACTGTAAGTCATCGAATGCCATTGAGGCCTCCTAACTATGAACTGATAGCATTTTTGTTGAACAATGTGGACATCAATGTGGACAATGTTGAACAAAGTTGAACAATGAATGGAGACAATAAAAAATGTCGAAAACTTGGTAGTTGAGGAGTTTTAATGCCTAGTCGCCCAGACAGATTACCCAAGAATTTCAGCATTTGGGTAATTCTTAATAGCTGCTCAATATTTTGTGCTTGTTGAGTGTGTGTACAAATATTTAGTGTCCTGAAGATGGCAGGTGCCAAAACGTCGACATTATACAGCATTTCTACATCCTATAGTTTCACTGATCCACACCAAGCAATCATCTGTCAAATTTAATTCTTTTTGTCGACGGCTAAACACTAATATGGCCGTCATTTGTCATTATTCACTCCATAAGAATTGCATTGAGACACCGCCATGTTGGAAATTACAAACAAAACAACAGAAGGTTCCAACTATTATGACCGTTCCAACTATGATGCGTCAGCTATAATGGTTTTAGCGTTGCTTCGACTTTAACAATCAAAACAAGCGGCGACGACGAGTTATCTGATTGATTATGATGTAAAAATTGTAATTTAAGCCGTGGACAAAGTCCAACTTGCATATAATAAGCATCATCACTTCAGGTTAGTTCGCCACTCGCTAGTTCATGGGATCAAATGACACCTTCGGTAATGATGGTCTACATTATATGCTTGTTGGATAATATACTATTAACAAACATCAAGCCGACCTCACCCAAATTGCCGAAATCCGCACCCTCAGACATTCATTAAAAGTGGACAAGTGGGAGTAATAAGAAGCATCTGTGTCTTAAGAAGACCTGGAGAATATTTCCTGATTGCAGCGCCAATTTAGACCGAAAAATTCACCGCTGATGGCCTATTCAGATGAACCAAATTTTAATGATGTTGACCTAATTATTAATTATAGGTAGAATACAAACTTTATTTTACTATCACCTACTTACCCTACTTCTAGTGCTATACTACTATCATCTGCCCTTTTGTATGATTTTACTTCCTTCTACTATTTACCAGCAGTCTCTTAAGACACGCTCAATATTTGAACGATTTGATACTTACTTTATGGTTAATTTGGCAACAAAGCAATGATTTAGATATTTGTTGAATTTGTAACAATAATCATTTGTCAAATTCTACCATTGTCACGGTTTAATGGGACAGCGCGCATAAGAACATATTATTTTGGTAAACGAATCAGAAACAGTACACTTATTGCTTTATACCCAAAAATGAATTTAGGGGTATTACTGGACAAGAATAGAAACTTAAGGTCATTAAAAAAAAATTCTACCTCTGTAAGGTCCCTGTTTGCTACTTACCCTGTTTTATTGTCATCCACTTCCTCTGTATCCAGCCTCGTTTTTCCAAGACATCATACCCACACATACCTATTACTGTACATAGGAGCACATAAAAACATATGGTAAAAAACACTCGTGGGTCCCTAACACTTTGGATTCTGGGCACAGCGTCCATTCCCCAATCGAAGCTGAGAGCGCTGGGATGCAGCAGCATCAAGAAGTTCATCATGGGCAGATAACACAAAGTCATAAACCTTATTGACCAATTAGGCTCTTTTGCGGATGGATTGTCTGCAGTGGAAAACTCTGGCACTTTAGCTTGCAGTCGGGCGAAAAGGATTAGTAGCACAGCAACGGAGAGTATTAGGAAGCTCTTCTTTTGTCTCTGAAACAAACAGTACAAAAAATCAGTTGTGTTTTTTTTGTGAAACAAATATAGACTTTATATATTTTTGAATCTCGTTTTCTAAAGGAAAAAAACTAAAATATGAAAATGTAAACTACTCCTTAAATTTGTCCGCTTTGTTCGAGCGTTTTTGAATATTGAATTCGTACTAATGGAAACAAAATTGCAGATTAAGTTTTGAATATGGATTAAAAATGCTTAGAGCATCCCATTGTGCCTGCTTTTTAACTTTCAAGCTTTCGTGGTTAGGGAAAATTGTATGCACATCTGCGACCACCAGTCATAATTTTTATTGTTCTACTCCCTTTCATCAACAGTGTTCTGTTTTGTAAACGCTTCGCCATATTATTACGTCAAGCTCATTCATGTTTAATGCAATTTCAAATTTCCCTTTATAATATATAAATTAGGAAAAATTTAATTATCTTCCAATACCTGTGTGCTACTAAACAGGGAATATTTAATTAAACGGTTATTTTCATAGGACGGTATTAGCTCATTATAAAATATTTCGTCGTCATCAAATTTTTGGTATTCAATTAAGTCTCACGAAATTAAATTTGGTTTTATTTGACGTAAATAACGCGAAATATGAAATTCTGTGGATGGCTTTGAGGCAGACGGGCAATGGAAAAAAATTGTAGGGTAGGTACTTTTAATTTTAACATCAGATTATAATTATGGACGCACTTCAAAAACCTAATTTGTGATTTATTCACTAAATAAATTCAAGAAATATATATTTTACGTTTTCCTTGAGACTATTTAGCATATTTCCTGGTTTGGATTAACCCATAATAATTACGCACCACATTTTTTTCAGCGCAATTTAGAAAGGAAACTAGAATTATTCCCAGGTAGCACACCACGTCGTATGGACGTCCAAATGACGACATGTGATTGAGCCAACAGACGTCCAAATGACGGCTACATGTCACATCCACAAGACGTCCAGGTGTTGACGTCGGTCTGACGTCTGCGTTTAGGGGTCTTCCGACGTCCATTTATTGACGTCTCTACATATTTAATACATAAAGCTTTGCATTTTATCATAAAAAAAATTTATTACATATTTTAAAAATGTTTTATTGGAAATATAATACTGGTAGTTACCAAGCTTAGATCAAATAATACTCTTCTTTATCAGAAAATCGTTTCGAGTATTTATTTAGTCTTCCTCAGAGCTGAAATAGAAAATAGAAATACATGCTCGTTTAAGATGATGGAAAGCAAGTCTTTTCCGTCGAGCATTATCTAACTGACTTCCTATATAAGATAAATACCAAAGTGTAAACACTATACAAGGGTTTAACATTTCACAATAATAAACAAAAAGTAACAACGAGTGAGTACCTACCTCATGGAAGCAGAAATTAACACTTCTATTTCCACCACTGGTACATCTCAAACTTGCTCAATTTTTGTTTAGTATTCTGAAATCTTAAATCGTAGTGTCTTAAAAGTAGTGTTTACACTTTTCTATTTATCATATATGAATGTCGTTAGACGTTAATCGATGGAAAAGACTTGCTTTCCATCATCTTAAATACGTATCTATTTCTATTATATGCTAAACATATTAAAGATATATCAGTAGGTACCTAGATACCTACCTACTAGTCAGAAATCTGAGCAGAAAAAATTATTAGATTGTTTTGATCGTTATAATAAGATGACCATCCATGGTCGTCCACTGGACGTCCATCTGTTGCTGCCCATTGGACGTCAAAAAGTTGACGTCTTCGAGACGTCCTGCTTAGGTCAATTGACGTATTGACCAATAATTACTTAAAACGGACGTCCAGCAGACGTCCAACTGTTCAGTTGTGCTACCTGGGTTACCTAACGCTGTAATTTTCTTTGGGGTTTACCTGACAAAAAAAAATATTCCGACTATGACAAATAATACAAGTTAGCGTTAGGTTAAAATTTTAGTGCTGGATAGTTAATTTGACATTAACTCTGGAGGGTTACAAATGACGGCAAAGGTTTATGCGTTTGTTATTGTTTTTCACCCAATACAATGGTCAACATGTTTCAGAAACAATATTGGTTTTAGAATAAAAATAGGCGAAATGTACAATATATAGACAAAGTTGTTTAGTATTATATGACAATTACTACAGAGCGCTGGTGCAACTAAACTACTAAGGGTAAAGATTGATACAGCAAACATTTTATTTGCTATATTTGGGGGTCTGTATCTAGAAAATGCCTACTCCTCTGTCCGCCCATACATTCTCGTCGATGTCTCTCTCTCAATTTCTTGGTCTTCCTTTTCTCCTTCTTCCTCGATGTGTCCATTTTCATACTTGCTTTGGTAGTCGTTGGTCTGGCGTTCTTTGTACGTGTCCATACCATCTTGGTTGGCCTACTCTTATATCGTCAACTATGGTGTGAGTTACTCCCATGATCTCACGGATTTTGATGTTGGTGATTTTCCCATTTTTGATTTTCCCAGCAGCTCTTCTCAAGGTTTTCTCTGCTTTTTCTTTCAGTGTTTGTTTATTTAAATATTTTGTTTATTCTTGTTCGATATGCCTCTATCCTACAAAATTCCATTTAGCATACTAGTTGCTCTTCTGCCTTGAACGTTTCTGTCTTTTATACTATCGTCCAGTGTTCCGTTGTCCTTGTTTCCGTTGGTCTTGTGCCATTACTGTCTGGCCATCTGCAAAGCGTAGTGTGCATATGATGCCGTTGTTCAGTGGTATACCAATGTTTCCGCATTTTCTCTTCCACTGTTTCAATGCGTGTTCTAAGTATATTTTGAACAAGGTCGTGGATAGGCAACACCCTTGTTTGAGGCACTTAGTTAAAGCCCTTTGACAGTCTGTGTCCGATCTTGATTCTGGCTGTAATTTTTTCGTACTATCGTTTTATCGCCTTGTGATGTTATACTTATGGTAGGTCTTTCCAAGGTTTAGCCTCCCAAGGTTTATTTTGTGGGATGCTATAGTATGTTTTTTTTTAAGTCAATAAACGCTATAGGACTGTTTCTTGATTGTAAGCCGTTTTCTTTTCCAATACTTGGGAGACGCAGAAAAGGTGGTACAATATTGATCTTCCTGCCCGGAATCCTGCTTGTTCTTCTGCTTACATATCCCTTTACTCTGAATCGATTTTACTTGCCAAAGTCTTACCGTATACTTTGTACAGAGTGCCCGTAACTGCTGTCCCTCTGTAATTGTCGCAGTTTTCTTTATCTGCTTTCTTGTGTATGGTGGATATCAATGCGGTGTTCCACTCTTCTTGAGTTGGCTTTCCATTTAATCAGCTCTGGAATAATGTTGTAAGTTCTTGGTTCAGTTTTTTTGTTCCACACTTGATAAGTTCAGCTGGGATATTTCCTGGTTCTGGTGCCTTTCTATTTTTTAACTCTTTACAACCCTTTGTTACGTGCTGTAGGGTTATTCTAATTGGTGATTCTATTGTAAGTATATTTTCTTTGTTTCGAGTCTTCGAATTTGATTCGGTGTTCTGTTAGTAACTGTTTAAAATAATCGACCCATTTTTCTAACGTAATTGGGAATTAGTTCTTTTGTTTTCTCTTGCCTCAAGAATTTCAACTCTTTCCAGCTTTCCCTACCCTTTTGTACCCGTTTGTGCTTTTGCTTGTGCTTGTTTAAACAATATTTCATGTTCTTCTGATTTAGAAGGCAGGTACGTTTTGTATTTTTCCCTTTTATCTGTTACATCCTTTTCTATTTCGCCATCCCACCATTATGTCTTCTTCTGGTGTATGCTTTCTTTGTATCCCAGGGCTTCTTTTGCTGCTGCATTTATGCTTCTGAAGGCCTCTCTGATTCGTTCCTTCATATTTTCTTTTGTGGTTGGTGGCGTATTATACACGATTCCTTTCACATATCACCATAAAAAGAAATCGGGAGGCATTATGTCAGGGGACTTTGGTGGCCAATGTTGTGCTCAATTCCTTCCAATCCATCGATTTTGGAAAAGAACTCCCGGACTTCACGATGATAATGAGCAGGTGCCCCACCCATTTGCAGCCACATGGTTGTTCTTATATCTAGAGGAACTTCTTCCAGTAAAATTGGATGCTGATTTTTCAAAAAATTTAGAAGCGACATTCCGTTTAAATGTTCGTTAAATATCGGTCCAATAACATACTGTCCCATTGTGCCCCCCATACATTTACTGACCACCTATGTTGGTTATTAATAACTCTAAATTCATGGGGGTTAAAATCAGAATAATAATGAAAATTGTGTCGGTGAAAAGAACCATCGTTATGATAAGTACACTCATCACTAAATACAACTAATTCAAAAAAATCTTCTTGTTCTCCAACTTTTTCTAACACCCACATACAAAAGTCCACTCGTTGGCCAAAATCGTTATCGGAGAGTTCTTGATGTAGTTGCATCTTATAATCGTGATATTTATGTTTTTGAAGAATCCTCGATACGCTTGCTTGGCTAATATTTAAGTTTTGTGCAATTTCTGGTTGTCCGACGATTTTCAACTACAGAGCCAATAACGGCTAATTCAGTTTGTTGGTTTTCTGTAACTGGTCTCGTTTTGGCCGTCGTTGCATACTGAACACTACCAGTTTGCCTAAATTGAACCAACAGTCTTTCAAAAACGGCTCTATTCGGTCGAGTTCGGTTAGGAAACCTTTCCGCATAAACCCTTGATGCTAAAAGATAATTTTGCAAGCATTCTCCTAGAATGAAGATCATATCGACTCGTTCTTCTGTTGTGTAAACCAGCATTTTGATTAAATAAAAAACTCCCTGTTAACCACCAATTATAACAGTAAAAAAATATTTAACTTTAAATTAATATGTGACAACTAGAAATGACAATAAATTTTGCTTTGTGAAAATCAGGTAACACCTGAACAGACCTGAACAGGTAAATTCGATTACTACATTCGTTTATGTCGTAGGAAATTCAGAAAAAATCAATTTTCCAAGAAAATGCAACGACCAAGCTATAGGAATGTTTAATAGTTTTTGATAGGAAACTAAATTCTGCATCTAATGATACCATAAAATACAGGGTGTCTAATCTAAATTAAACGAGTTATTACTGTTTGAAGTTTGCAATAATTTAGTGTTAATTTTTTTTTACATTTGGTACACAGTATTTAATATTTAATACATACCACGAAAAATACAATGTACTAGTAACCCACCAGCCAATTTTGGTGGTTGAAAAGGAACCAAGTGCTGCGATTTTAAACATTTAATTTGATGCTGCATTTTCACAAAATCACGAATATCTGAAGAACGGTACGGTTTAGATGCCATAAACCTTAATAAAACTACCTTTACTTTTATCCGTAGAGACCGAAAATACATTAATATACCAGGTGTTTCATTTAAAAAAATAAAACTTTAATCAATTTTATACTTTTGGGACCACCTGTATACAATGACAATAATTTTAAAATGTACTTCCAATAGACCCTCATCCATTCCATATACAAAACTTTTTTAAAATCTAAAAGTTTAGCCATAATCTTCCGTGCCGAATAACATGAATCACCCTGTATACGTCGCTTATTTATGGAAGTTGAAAACAGACGCAGTAGCGCCGACGAACTGTAGTGGTTTATTTGATTCGGTAATATTTAACCTTTTATTGAAATATCTTATTCATTAGTAAAAATTGATACGCTTATTAGCAGCCTACTTACTAAGGTCACGATGTTAAAAAAGGACGTCGTCTTGACAAAATGAACTGAAAAAAAGCAAATCCTTCAGTATACACCAAGGCAATTTGTATTAGCGGGAACAGAGGACAGAAGCTTCCTTGGCAACGGCCGTATTTACCCAATAACAAAAACAATTTCGCTCGACACCAATTAAAAATAAATAATGACTTTTCAGGTCCCGGGCTAAAAAGAATTTATAAAAGACTGGAAATTTATTCCGCCATTCTGCGATCGTTATTTGTGAAGAAAAAGCGACAAACGGCAAAAGAAACGCTTGCGTTTAATTGCTCGTGTAGATCCTCTCCAACAAAAAGCATGTCGTCCGCAGTTTTGAAACACAGAGGAGATACAGGATCGTTAAGGAAATAGGACAAATGCATGTGGAAAATTACTTGGAATGTCCATCTCCCTATGTCAGTATCATTAGGTTGGGGTTCAAGTATTGGGTTCGATGTTAAAAATCTAAACGAAAGGACCGCAAAGAACCGTTGGAACAATAATGATATAGAAATTGACTTTCTTTAAGAATGACAATAACGATGTGCCCTCCATAACACGAGGACTCATCGAACAATTTGTATAATAAGATTCCGTCTTTCAGGCGGCCCTAATTTATTAGCTGCGAATTTGACTGTCGTTGGAGCGAACAATTAACAAGCCCACCGAGCAATATCCACACAGAGTCGCTTGGCACTAATTAAAAACAATCGATCTTCAAGTCGGTTGCTACAAAGCCACTATAAAGACCCGGAATGTATTCAGTTTTTAGCGTTCTTCAGAGACAAAAGATAAGGAAATATTCACATAATATTTTTTTGTCGACGAACCCTCAAATTCGACCTGGGGCGCCTTGGAGGGCATTGCAGTCAGCAGAAATGATTTGTTTAATAGTTGTGGTTTACGTTTCACTATAGGATGATTCAAATCTGCGTCGCAATCGCAATTAGTGTTTTAGAGCAAATGCCTAAAGATGAAAGTTTTAGGTTATGCTTTAGAACATAATTTTGTATTGTAGTTAAATGCACAGAGTATAAGGGTATAGAAGAGAGTGGGTGGTAGATATTCCATAAAATGTGTCCCTAAAATTTGGAAACCCTCAATAATTATAGGCAATTATAGGGTTAGCTGGACATAAAAGCAGCAAAAAGTAAGCATCCTGCATCAAATTGTCACATCAGCGATGTTGCCAGAATTGTCAAAATTTTTTAGAAAGTAGAAATTTTATTCTTTAATGGACCACTTTTTCAATTTAATTTTGCATTGCTGATATTATTTACATTTACAACACGCCGCTCTCACTTTCTTGACAAACTGTCCGCGTTTGCATGGCTAGGCCCTGATTAGTGTTTCACTTCGAAATTGTATTTTTGGGGTTTTATAACCCACAAGTCAATTGTCCTTCCGCATTCTTAAAATTGAACAGCTGTTGTAAAGAGCATACTCTTTTTATATATAAAATTTTAAGAATGTGTTTTATACCTACAATCAACTGGATACACAAAATGGGGGACATAACTCGATAAAAATGAACTCAAAAGTAAATTTGATTTTTTTTTCGAAATGTGGGTTAGAATTAGGGTCAAAATTGGTTAAAGTAGACTCAAAACGTCCAAAAATAAAAAAAATTGTGTTTTTTGGAGAAAACCAATGTTAGGACAAAACCAGGCCAAACTGACTCAAATTGTCTGATTTCTTGTTTTCGTTAACTTGTATATATCAAAATAACTTAAATTATACTCAAAAAGTAACGATGGTATTTTTCGAGAGACTCAGGTTGAGATTAGGGCCAAAAACGTATATCAAAGCATGTAAAAATACAAATTTTTCCAAAAACTCCAGGTTAGAATTAGGGCCAAAAGCGGTTAGAAGTAACTCGAAACACCTAATAATACAAATTTAGAGTTTTTAAATAAACTCAGAATAGAATTAGAACCAGAACAGTTTAATAATTGCAATTTTTAACTGCAAATTCAAATTAGCAAAAATTGTAAAATTGTATTTTTTAAGAAATTTAGCTAGAATTAGGTCCAAAATTTAATAAAAATGATTTAACACATCTAAAAATGGAAATTTTTGGGAAACGTGGGATAGGATTATGGCCAAAATTGGTCAAAAATTATTCAATGTTTCTGAAAATGCCAAAAGAGAGTTTTTGGAGAAATGTTGCTTAGAATTAGAGCCAAAACTGTAAAAAATGACAAACGTTCTCTAAAAAATACAATTTGGAGCTTCTAATTTGAAAAATTTCAGGTTAAGATTAGGGTCAAAATTGTTTGAAAAAGACTGAAGGCGTCTAAAAATAAACACTTTGGACATCTTGGGCCAGTGTCATGGCTAAAATCGGTCAAAAATGAAGCAAAGTTTCTGAAGATCCAAAAAAATACTTTTTGAAGAAATTCAGCCTATAATTAGGGGGAAAATCGTTAAAAGTTTACTTTAAAAAATGTCAGATTGGACCTTCTGGAGAAATTGAGACATGGAGTACTTAAAAATGGAATTTTCAAGAAATTCAGTTCTTGTGGCATTTTTAAGGTAATGCCCTGAATTCTAAAAATAAATGACACGTGGGAGAAAGGTGCTAAATTTATATACGAGGTGACCCATCTCTATTTAGACGCCACAAATCACCTCTTCTGTACAAGGTAGAACACAAGTTTCAGACTAAAAGTTGATGTTCATACACAGGGTGATTCAAAATTCAGTACAAAGATTTTATTGGCAAATTTGTGGGGTCAAAATTTTGGGGACGTTTTTTTCCTATAAACATCGGTCCTAAAATAAACCCCCTCCTCCCTATGGGCGCTGAAAGTTGAGAAAGGATAAAAAGTGTTTTTTTTTAATTGTGGCCATATTTATTTACAAAAATTCTTGAAAATTAACAATTTTACAGCATAAATAAAATACAACAGTTGCCATAACTACGAAGTCCCAGCCTCTGCAGCCGTTCAGTCAAAGGAGTTTTTCTCGAAAACGGTTAGCTTATTCAAAAATCTTCAAGAAATCAAAACTACAGATATTTGTTTGGCCTACTGGATAGTGACGATGAATTTAACAAAACTCCCGGAAAACATAAAATATTTGTCATCATAATGACAGTAAGTCCTAAAAAACTGCGAATACTTAAAATTTCGCCATTTCTGAGGAATGGAATGAAAAAAACTCGTTGAGAAACGGGGATGTACAAATTTTCAAGAATTCTCATGAATAAATATGGCCACAATTAAAAAAAATATTTTTCCTTTCCCAACTTTCAGCGCCCGTAGGGGGGAGGGGGTTCATTTTAGGACCCATGTTTATAGGAAAAAAACGTCTAACTTTGACCCCACAAATATGCCCTTAAAATCTTTGTACTGAATTTTGAATCACCCTGTATGATGAAGCAACAGTGCACTTTTTGACATAAACATTTTTTTCAGCTTAACACAATGTATTTTTTCTTAACTTTAGACTCGCTTTTGAGTTCTAATAACATTTCATGCATTATACTTCAATCGGTATTTTGAACTTTTTTATAACTATAGATTTGAATTAACGTAGTTTTATGTTACGTGGCCCATAACATCTAAACCGTTCTAGTTAAAGTTTTTACATTAATATATAAAGTTTTCAAAACAAATTCAATTATCTATTTTGACCGTTTGGTCGTTGGTAGACGTCAAATTAAAACTTTGATTTTATCTTAAAAAGTTAAGGCAGACATGTTCTAACAGACATTCTAAAACAAAACAAACAAGAACATTGAATTTCATGTCAAGAAGTACACTTTTGTATCATCCTGTTTCCATAAACAAACACCTATTAAAAGTAGTTTAAAAAATGTAGATTGGGATTAACTATATAATCGGTTAGAATTGACTTTAAAAATGGCTCAAAGGGTTTAAAAACGTAAATTTAGAGTTTTGTAGAAAATCAGGTTAGAATTAAATTATTAATATAATTACATTTTCTTTACATAGAATAAAACTGCAAAATTCAAGTTTTTAGAGAAACTTAAATTAGAATCGGGGTCAAAATTTGTTAAAATTAACTCACAATGTTTTCAAATGCAAGTTTGGAGTTTTTGGAAAACTTAATACTAATATGAAGGGCCAAAACCTATTCAAATTCACTCAAAGCTTCTATAAAAGCCAGATTGAAGCTTTTGAATTAATGCAGGTTGAAATTAACGATGAAACTGGTTAGAATTGACTTTAAAAATGGCTCAAAGGGTTTAAAAACGCAAATTTAGAGTTTTGTAGAAAATCAGGTTAGAATTAAATTATTAATATAATTACATTTTCCTTACATAGAATAAAACTGTAAAATTCAAGTTTTTAGAGAAACTTAAATTAGAATCGGGGTCAAAATTTGTTAAAATTAACTCACAATGTTTTCAAATGCAAGTTTGGAGTTTTTGGAAAACTTAATACTAATATGAAGGGCCAAAACCTATTCAAATTCACTCAAAGCTTCTATAAAAGCCAGATTGAAGCTTTTGAATTAATGCAGGTTGAAATTAACGATGAAACTGGTTAGAATTGACTTTAAAAATGGCTCAAAGGGTTTAAAAACGCAAATTTAGAGTTTTGTAGAAAATCAGGTTAGAATTAAATTATTAATATAATTACATTTTCCTTACATAGAATAAAACTGTAAAATTCAAGTTTTTAGAGAAACTTAAATTAGAATCGGGGTCAAAATTTGTTAAAATTAACTCACAATGTTTTCAAATGCAAGTTTGGAGTTTTTGGAAAACTTAATACTAATATGAAGGGCCAAAACCTATTCAAATTCACTCAAAGCTTCTATAAAAGCCAGATTGAAGCTTTTGAATTAATGCAGGTTGAAATTAACGATGAAACTGGTTAGAATTGACTTAAAATGTTTAAATATGGCTCAAAGAGTTTAGAAAATAATTAAAAGAGTTCAAGAATTTTTTAGAGCAGGATTAGATTAAAGTTGACTCAAAACATTTGCCAATGAAAATTTTTGTTTTTTTGGAAAAACTAAATTTTAGAACAGACTGACTCAAATCTTCTAATTTGTTGTTGGTAATTTTCTAAGAACTATACTGGGTATCCAAGATAAAGGTGTCCAGCATAGGGATCATGTAAACGGTAAGAGATAGAATTTGATTTAAATAGGAGAAAGTTTGGAATTTTGGAGTTTAGTAAGATGATGCTTTAAAACTTGCAATATTTTGAGTCGTGCCAAAGTTATGCGAAAAAAAGAGAATTTTTTCGATTTTTTCGATTTCGAATAGTCGCTTTATGGTTAACGTTGCATAAAAAGTAAGAGCACTTTGTACTAGCACTTTTTAACTTTCTTTCACATGGCATGCAAAAATTGAAATCTGACGTTTCGTATCTGAGTAACCATCATCAACTTTTGTTTTCCAAATACAGTAATGATTTTTTTATGCCTAATATTAGAAGAGCTTAGTATTCTACATTCTACCATGTATCAAACTTAATGGAAATTCAACCAAATGTTGTAAATTTTATTTTGACTGCTGCGAAGTAAAAAAAAATAAGAAAATAAACTGTATTGTCAAAATTGGTTAATCAATACCAAGTTGTTTTATATTCCTCAATTTGGCTTCCAATGACAACTTACTAACGAATAGATTTCTAAAATTTCTCAGTTTATTGCCAAATCTAAATATTATATACAGGGAATCCCATAATTATATGGACATAGAGCTACGACAAACATATTACTAAATGATAGAGACCACATTTTTCTCAGCAAAAAATACAGATCGCGTAGTTTCATTTTTAATCTTACCTGTCAAATTACAGTTGCAAGCGCAAAGTGACTTAAACATCGAGGCGCAGTAGGCTTTTGCCGCCATGCGTTTGCACAGCTGCAGACGACTGCAGCTAAAACTTGTTAGAGACTAAACGTTAAAGTATACGTATAATAACTGTTACAATTTTAGAGCGGAACTATCCGAAACTTTTTTTATAAGTAAAAAAACATATAAGTGCACAATGATTACAACTCATAACTATGTTAAAAAGGCGTGTAGTAAAATAAAACTCAGTATAAAGGGGGTAACTGTAAGATTGTGCATCAGTTCTATGCTATTTAATAATACTTTTAGTACTCATTAGTTTATATCAACATAATAAGGACTCATATGAAGGTAAGAAAAATATTCAGTTAAATGTTCATTATAGTGTACACATGTACTTTCAAATAAGTGAAGTTAAAATAAAATAGATTGCTACTAGTAGTTGCTAACTACTAACAGAAAAATTCAAAAAGTTTAAAGCCATTTGGCGAGATTGAAATTTGGCCGCCTAATCTAGTCGATTCTCCTACTGTGCGGCGTTGCAGGTGAGTGGTGTAAAGTGTGTGATTTCTGAAACCATAGTAGAAGATTAATTTGAGTGAGCCTTCGGTCGACCTTGACGAGTCTACTACAGTGAAATCGTCATCAGAACCGTGCATTGCTTGTTGAAATTGTCTTTATAAGAAAACTTGTAGATGAGAGAGATAAGCTTGTCTCTGAAAAGGATGTAGTGGTAAAGATCCAGGGTAAGTTAGTTGTCCCTTCAACATCGCTGCGGCCAATACCCCGAATGGGGATAGTTCCAGCTCTGGTCGGCAACCCTCAGCGCTTACGGATACTTTTTTAACTCGTCCACCCAGATATGGTGGACGAGCGGCTGAAATTTCGAATAAGGAGAAACTTTCTGAGCCACGAGAGCCCGGTAAACGTAGGAATGTCGTGGTCGGAACTCCCCCAGTGAGTCATTACAAGCTCCATCTAGATACCGGTGTACACATGCTAACGGAATTTTTAAAATCTGTTTTCCGGGAGGTGGAGTGTGAACAACTCCAATCGAAATATCCAAAATATCGTAATTTAAAGTGACGATAAGCCAGGACAATTATCTTACTGTGATTGATGCTCCGCGGTTGATGTTGTTGTTGATGCTCTAGAGGAGGGTGATAAGGTAACTTTCCCCCTATTTGATGTATCTAAGGCATTTGATTGTTCTAGTCGCGATTTCCTGGCAGGTACCCTTTCCTGAATTGGTGTCTCTGCTCGTACACTGCAGTTTTTTATGACTTACTTCCAAATCGTTGTGAGTCTGTGCATGTGAACGGATTGAGATCATCACATTACCCTTGAAATTTGGTGTGCCTCAGGGATCTGTCTTGGGGCTTGTTTTGTATTTCATATATATAAATAATCTTCCAAACTACGTCAATCCGGCAAACTGTAGATTGTTTGATGATGATACCACCATTATAACAAAAAGCTCATCTTTGCCTGAGTTAGTAAGTGCTAGTTCGATTGCTCAGATTCGAGCGAAGAATTGGTTTTCTGCCCACGGGTTATTTCTCAATGAGAGCATAACTCAGAGACTTACACTTTCGACAGCGGAAGCTAGGTATGACAGTGTTAAGTTGCTGAGAATTTGTGTTGATGATAGGGTGGACTGGGGCCCCCAGATGCATGCTCTTTGCTATCCTTGTCATTGGCATTGTTCGCATTGAGATGTCATCGTGGCTCTTTTGACATTTCTTTACTGCAAAACGCCTATTTTGCTTTATTCCGTTCAAAAAGGCAATATGGAATTGCAAATTGAGGATGCAAAAAAGGGCTGTTCGAGTGTTGCTTAACCTCGAGTATAGGGAGTCATGTAGGGAGCATTTTCTGAACCTCCATATTATGACTGTGCTAATAAGCTCAGCTATGTGGTGTTAACTTTGCCGTGTGTACGGTATCAGACAGGTGCACAGGTGCATAGAAAAGACATATGCTGCGTGCATTAATCTAATATGTTTTATGCCCACCTGTCAAGTCTGAGTCAAGCAAGAAAGTAAGTGGTATTTTTAATTTACAATTATGGTGTAAAATTTAGTTCAGGTTAGTTCAGGTCTGAACCTGAACCGACCTTTATCTCTATTAGCGCCTTTTTGACGGGGAAGTTTAATTATTAACCCCACACTTTCAAGCTAAGGCCAACACTTATTATTTGCTCGACTCAGATTTGGCGCTGATGATAGCTTTAAGCCGAAATAGGTCCGCATAAAAGATATCAAATGTGTGTACGAAATGTACGCTTTTTTAAATATGGAAATCTTAAAACAGATGAAAATATTAGGAATATAGTAAAGAATAGAAAGTTGGATTACTTCTTTCTGTTACTCATCATTAAAGAAAATATAGAAAGCAAAAGAAACCTATTACGCGGTAGAACATTATGGCTGAAGAACCTAAGATAATGATCGGCAATGACATCTAAGGACTTATTTGAATGAGGTGAAGGTTGAGTATGTCATTAAGGACTAGGCATAAGAAGGAGTTGTTTAATTGTCACCTGGGAAAACAGAAATCTCTATTTTCGGTTTGTTGGATATGATTCTTCTAATATATAGTGTCTTAATAACTTTGAGTTAGTAACAAATACATTCTCCCCAACCACAGCTGGGCACTTGTGTTTAGGGGATTATCTCGAAAAGAGGCTGAAGCCAGTGGGTCTTTTTCAATCGTTATTTTCAATCAATTTAAATGAGGGTAAAAGTTGATTTCGATTCCGTTGGTCATAACCCTTACTGCTTAAAAAATGTTGTCGCTGATCAACACAACAAAAAATACAGGATGTTGGCTCTTGGCGAAAGAGAAAGAGAGTTAACTGAGGTAATCTTGGAAAAGCAAGTCAAGATAGTACTAATGCCTATTATGAACTGGACATCCTACTTGGACTTCAGCAATGCAGTTTCCAATAAGACTTTGTATGGTACGATTCACACTTTGACCATTTCACAAAATAATCAGGTATTCCTCTTGGAAATGACAATTTCGAGTATTGTAATGTATTGTAATTTCGAGTAACGTTCTTTATGTTGGGTTTTGTTGTAATTAATGGTGTAGTGAATAAGCGAACGGGATTGAAATATCGAAAATCATCTTGACGCTGCCTTCAAACAAATATCAGCAGTAGTCCTATCAAGGTCTCAGTGAGGAGTGTAAGGGAAAACAACTTTTCTTGGAAATTTTATGACCTATCCAAAGTTTCTTCATAGTTTGTACTATTCGTTCTGCAAATCAATTTGATTGTGGCATTTGGAAAGGTAACCGGAGGTGCTTCACTGCCCATAACTGAGGAAACTAGGTTGAAGTATACTGGTGTTCCCTTGTCGGTGACGATGGTGTTTGGAGCACATGTCGGAAAAAGTTTTGGTTTTTAAACCAAGTTTTTTCTGCATCTGACCAAGGACAAGGTGAGTGGCTCTTTGTGGTAAACTAAGAGCAGTGAACTTATGAATGGTGAGGTCACTGTCTCCTTTCATTTTGACCTAAAACAAAGAATTCTTGCAAAATTTCTCGTTTCATGTTGAAGCTGATTCAAGACAAGCTACTTTCTCAGAAATAATAACGCAGCCACCGTCGAGAAAAATGTCGTCCAGACTCATATCTTTTCACGTAGGAAGCTTGAGTGTGTTTTGGAAAATTGACCTGCTTTATTTGAACATAATGGTTTCTGCAGTAATATTGATAATTTTCTGGTGCCAGAGTGAATACCAGGCGTGTTCGATCTCACGTGTATAAATGTGATGTATAAAACTATGTGATGTGTAAAAATGTGAATTTTGACGCGTCTAGTTCATAAGACATCAACGAGCAACGGCCAAAATTGTGTGTCTTGATGCACTTAGGGCCGTTCGCATGTGTTCAAATTATAACCGATGGGTCGAAATGGTCAACGCTTCAGTTGTGTTACAGTACGTTCGCTAAGATCTTTGGTATTTTAGAAGTTGAAAAGTTCAAATACTGATCAGTGCTCCGTTTGAAGAATAAAATGATGTCTTCAAACGAATATGTAAAAATGTTAGTAACAGTTTAGTTCCTATTTTTCCAAAGTCTAGCTCAAACAGAAAACTATTTTCTCAGTTCCATATGGATAATACTGAAGAAATATTTAGTAACATTTAGAAACGCTAATTTACAATAACAATGTTTTTGTTATGTCGCACCTCATTACACTTCAGTGTTCCACATGCGTTTCCCCTATGTTTTACGTAGACATCGAAAATGTCATTTGCCAGTTTTGCCCGAATTCTGGTACTGCCTTCAGCGATGCCAAATTTATTCCTTAAATCTAAGTATTCGCCGATTTAGCTATCATGTGATTTTATTTGAACATAATGGTTTCTTCAGTAATATTGATAATTTTCTGGTGCCAGAGTGAATACCAGGCGTGTTCGATCTCACGTGTATAAATGTGATGTATAAAACTATGTGATGTGTAAAAATGTGAATTTTGACGCGTCTAGTTCATAAGACATCAACGAGCACCGGCCAAAATTGTGTGTCTTGATGCACTTAGGGCCGTTCGCATGTGTTCAAATTATAACCGATGGGTCGAAATGCTCAACGCTTCAGTTGTGTTACAGTACGTTCGCTAAGATCTTTGGTATTTTAGAAGTTGAAAAGTTCAAATACTGATCAGTGCTTCGTTTGAAGAATAAAATGATGTCTTCAAACGAATATGTTAAAATGTTAGTAACAGTTTATTTCCTATTTTTCCAAAGTCTTGCTCAAACAGAAAACTATTTTCCCAGTTCCATATGGATAATACTGAAGAAATATTTAGTAACATTTAGAAACGCTAATTTACAATAGCAATGTTTTTGTTATGTCGCACCTCATTACACTTCAGTGTTACACATGCTTTTCCAATATGTTTTGCGTAGGCAACGAAAATGTCATTTGGCAGTTTTTTCCGAATTCTGGTACTGCCTTCAGCGATGCCAAATTTATTCCTTAAATCTAAGTATTTGCCGATTTAGCTATCATGTGATTTTAGTTAATTTACATATATAGTGCACTGTGGTTTTCTGACCTCGTTCCTTTTTCTCATTTAGTTTCTCTCCTTTATGGAGATGGATCCCGGTGTGTTTGTAAGGAACCTTTTATTAATTTCCTGTTTTAGGACCCTTGTTTCAAATCATAAGCCGGTGTTGATAGGTATATTTTACCTTTTTGTTTTATAATAATTACTTAATGTTTAATCAAGTAATTACAAAGGAGACTTTTTCTGTTTTCTTTTTTTTGCCTTCAGGCCAGCTATCTGGCCTGAATTCAATCGGTTTTATGGATTACCATAAATAAGTTTCCACTCTAAGGAAACACGTGGACCTCAGTAAGTTTTTTCTTTTTATAGCAACCATGTGTAAATTAATAGTAATTTACGTCACAAGTCTAGTAGGTGACTTGTTACAGTACGAGGTTTTTACGGACGAGGCGACGTCAGGAGCCGAGTCTGGAAAGTTATGGGAGTACTGTAACAACACCTAATAGACGTGTAAAGTACAATATTTTATTACATACTGTTTTTATGACTTAAGAAATTAAATGAAAAAATGACTACGTAAGAATTAGATTTATTGACATTTGGCGGTGTCTGTATTGTTGTCACTGTTAAAATTCATATTTCAAGAGCTATGGCATAATGATTTAAAGTTACGCTATTTATGGTATCAAAACAAACTTTTGAAAATATTCAGCCACTAGTTTTAAAGCTTTATTATCACAAATTATTTTTGTGATAATACGTGTAATAAATGTTTCTCAAATTCCTTTGAGAAGTCTTTCACTAATGTGGAAAATGATGGAGACGTCAGCATTTAATCATCAACAATGTGCTTGTGTTTCTTCAAATATATGTAGTATTTTGAAATAACTCAGTTCTGCTGGGCATTGGAAAATTTTTGAATTTCACTGAATAACTTAGAGTTCCATTACCGGTAAAGTTCCATTTATCGGACTGAAATCGATTTATGTAGAACGTATATACCGGGCAACATGAAATAAATAATTTTACATTGTATTTAATAGCACAATGGTGTCCTTTGGCCGTTCTGAGGGCTTTTTTTCCAATCTTTGACTGGTCTACTCTTTATCTTGTGATTCTGTGGTTTTTCATCGACCATTCTCATCAGTACACACACTACCGACAATTTCACTTCTTTTGACCACTACAAGGTAGCATAAGCTTCGCCAATACCTACCCAAATATGATTTAAAGTCGCCTGAAGGAGGCCAAAGCTTCATTGGATGAAAAAGTCCATGTGTGAAACATCCTTCATGGATGAAGCATCCAACTGGCCAATGTTAGTGGGTGTTAAGAACCATTCTTATTTATATGTATCTATAAGATACATAAGGGGGTTTGTAGTTTTACATTTTGTTTCATTATCATGCCAGACCAACAAACCAGACTTCTTAGTATGGTAATTTCTTCAAATTTCATACTATACACAAACTAAAGTAAATTGAGTGACGCCCAAATTAAGCAACACCTATTTTCCCAATTTTATGTTTATTCGGAGACACTGTTTGGGAGGCATTGGAGAGCACAGATAACGGCATTTTGCTTAACGGTGTACTTATTAATAATCTAAGGCATGCTGATGATACAAGCCTAATTGCAGACACAGCTGAGGGTGTCCAGAGAATAATAGATGGTGTAAGAAAAGTTTGCGAAACCTACAACATGCGCCTAAACACAAATAAAGCAAAGGTTATGATAATAAGCAAACAAGATATTGATGGTCAGTTTTCCGCAAACGGCTTCCACCTGGAAACGGTTACGTCGGTAAACTACCTGGGCACATTTCCTAACACTGAATGAAAGAAATTAAGATCCGAATTGAGAAAAATAGAACAGCTTTTAATCTCATGAGAAGGGTGCTGTGCAATTTAAATATAGGCTTGCACCTCAGAGTCAGAGTTCTTAGATGCTACGTTTTCTCAATACTAACATATGGGGTGGAAGCTTGGACTTCGACTGACGCTGCATGTAAACGTCTGGAAGCATTCGAGATGTGGTGCTACAGACGCATGTTTTGAATATCATGGATCTTCCACGTAACCAACGAAGCCATCCTACAGCGTATGAGAAAACAGAAAGAGGTTTCAAACGTAATCAAGGGGCGCAATCTTTCATACTTCGGACATGTTATGAGAAACCAGAAATAGAAATGAAGTAGGCTAAGTTCAGCTTATTACGCAGGGCAAGCTGGACGCAAAAGAGGTCCTGGAAGACGACGAGTATCGTAGCTGCGAAATCTGAGACAATGGGCAGGAATGACATCTATGAAGATGTTTCGGGCCGCAGCAAAGAAAACCAGATGGGCCATAGTAATCGCCAACGTGCACTGAGGATAAGACATAAAAAGAAGAAAAAGATTGTTCAAAACTGATGAGAATCCTGACTAGCAGTTCAGTATTAACCGAGATGTGATGTGATGTATTGTATGTGATGCAAAATATGAGTTTTGCTTTTAACTAAAAATGCGCTACATCTTCTCCTATAACATTATTACATTCATATGGAGGGGTTGGATGGAGAAAAAGAGGGGCGATAAAACTGCCGAGAGTGAAGAAAATGAAAAGTTAGACCATAAGCATCGATGGAGGAATACCATGGATAATACACAATAATAATAGTAGACAAACAGGGGCCATTTAGGCAGACGATATAACGATGACCACGAAAGTATGCATGTGGGACAAACGATGTAGAGTCGGAGCTATCTGGAGATTGAAGGTTGTAATGAAGATGACATGGTATAAACCTAGATAGGAAAATATAATCCAACAAAAAAAAAAGAGGTGCTGAATGACAATGAGGAATGAGTCAAGCCTGATCGAATAGTCAGGAATCACAAATTATGGCGGTAGTAGAATTATGGGTAAGACGGCTATTTTAAATGGTGAGTAGAAGAAGGGATTCCGGCCCGAAGGTGAAAGGGGTGTCCGATTACTCAGACGTGTAATTCTCTAATTCCAGTTCGACAGAGTCAAAATGCTGTGACTTAATGATCCAACATAACAAAGACAATCAAAAAATCCTGATGCTTTTTTTCAATTATATCCAAAAGTAGCTGAAAAACAATTATTCATTGAAAAATTTGCTCTTCGATTAGATTTTCATTATCCTGTAGCTTATTTCTTGACGAAATATTATTTGCCAGGAAGCAGCATGGACAACACTCCAATTAAAACATTACAATAGACTGTATAAAAACTCATTTTCTTATAAAAGAAGCAGGCCCAGGCCTGAGTTTCTTAAGGCTTAAATAGATATAAAGTACAAAAAACTTTTAATTTAGAGCGAGGATAATAGGACAATCAATTTCCCGGTGCCATGCGGGTATTCACAGCTGAGCTGATTGTGTTTGTGAAAAATTGCCCCTTACGGACTTTTTTTAAACGAAACTTTATTAGTTGTCTATCGTTTTTGGGTTGCACCACAAAATGTATGGGGCATAATTTGATTTCGGTACGCACCAGTGACTAAAGCATTTCAAGTTAAACCTCATTCGTTCCGGAATTGCACTTTATAAAAATAAAACCACTCCATTTATAGAACTGTTGGGTTGTCACCCGAACTGTGTTTTATTGAAGCTTTCATAAAATGGACATAAACGCTGCTGGGAGATGACCTTAATGCAGTCCGTATAATTTTACTGGAATCTGGAATAATTTTCAGCGCTCGATTTGTGACAATATCAGATGCTCGTAAGTTATAGCCCATTTATATCCGCGCTTTCTGATATCTAACTTCTCCCTTGCTCTTCACTTTTCTCTCTTTCTCCATCCGTTCTTGGGTAATATTAACTCGTCGGGGGTCAACACGTAAAATCAATTTATGGTGAAACGCCGCCGAGTTCGAGATACGATCGTGGAGCTGCACATTAACACGGTCGGGTTTTTCGAGGTGAAAATCGTTTTATTTTTATTTATTCATGTGGGTTTATGGTCGGTATTTTGTATCTGTCAGTCGAATGTCTTAATTTTACTCGCTGGGAAATGGAAGTAAATGGGGGTAACGATTGCTGAGTTTTACGATGTGGTCGGGTGCTCAGTTTCAGCAGCAGATACTCTAAAATGCGAAATGGAAATGTCTTTGCAGTAAAGAATTTATTTGTTCATTACTTGTGAAGTTCTTCGCATAATTTTGTAAATGGTTTGGTAATGGCCCGTTAAAATTGAATTTGGATTTAAAGCTTAAAACCTAACGTTGAATAAAGTCAACCTTGGATCCGATGCAAAATTCTTTTTTGTCACAAACAATAAATCGAGAGTGACCCTAGAATATAGAAATCGTACGAAAACCTACTTCGCAGGTTATCGCAACTAGAACGCAGTGTAAAGCGTAGGTGGTCACCAATTTGTCGATCAACCCATCTGCATACCAGTTTCGGGGTCTACCCCTCATCAGTACAGCTTTGGCTGCTCCACAAATTGGAGACCGTGAAAAAAATCTACGGAAGAGCGGTGAGATGTTGTACAAAGCAGTAGCAGGCGATATCCACCAGCGTATTAGACCTAATACTGCATGGCAGATGGCGCTCAGCTCTTCGAGAAGCAGCCCATATTCCTCCCTTAAGTAGATTTTTTGAAACTTTTTGAACACACAGTCTCCAATTTGTCGAGCAACCAAATCTGTACTGATGAGACCCTGAGGTAGACCCCGAAACTAGTATGCAGATGGGCTCATCGACAAATTGGTGACCACCTACTCTTTACAATTCTAAGAATGGTTCTGCTGAGAATCCCTTCGAGGTGGTCAGAAAAATCTTCTGCTTTTGCGCCTGACGGCAGACTATAAAAATAATCACATCAATGAAAATAGAAAGTTAACATTTGGCAAATTTCATCATATATGTTAACTTTATTTAATAATATTGTATTGTCTGAACGGTGACACGCAGGTAAGTGACTTCCTCTCTTATTTTAATTTTGTCTTCTTTATTATTTTATCGTTTCTAGAGGGTTTTTTGAGGCTCAAGGCTGTGATTCAATGTAATTAATTCTTGACGTTTCGTCCCTAACTGTGACGGATATTATCAAAGGTATGGGGCCATGGACGAAGTAATCTTCTTTGCGTCTCAACTGGACTGATTAGACAATTGAGCTCCGTCGTATTTATACTCTCGCCGACACGCATGCAGCGGAAGGGTTGGCGTAGGGTTGGAGCAGGATTTCGCGAATATGAACGGTGACTCAAAACTCGCCTCAAATCTGAATTTAGCACCGTAATCCTCGTGGTAATACTGTGTTTTGTGGTGCCTATGTATAATTAAGCACAGCTGCATAGAACTGGTTCTTAACCGATCTGAGACCCTGTTGTTATGTGCAACTCAGTTTAAAAGCAATTTTTATTTTGTGCTTTTCCAGTAGCCTCCCGGTCCTCCTCTTGACATTGTAAATGAGTGGAGAACTAGTCCAATTACGTTCGTCTTCATCACCAGTTGTTCCTTTCTTCAGATCCACATTTCTTGGACTAGTTGCTCTATTGAATTCTTATTTGCTATACCCGTTCCAACCAAAGGCCCTTTCTAGATGCTTTATTTTTACATTCTAATTACTTTCTTCCGGCTGCCAAACTGTTTCCCATTTTTTGTCAAGCATGCTGGTTTGATCTATGGTTGAGTAATTGGTCAGTGTGTCGGTTTTTTATGCACGGAACGCGCCAACTTTTTATTTACTTTTCTTGGTACCAAAACATTCAAGAATAGTAGGTTTTCTAGTTTTTCTTACTCCATAGCGAATTAAATTTTCGAATTTACGGAATTAAGGTGTAATATGAAGTTTCGAAACTCTTCCTCGCCGTCACTCTAAGTAACAATGGAATCGGGTGTCCGTCGGTCGAAATCAGCACCTTTTTTTAGCTTCATTTTAGCCACAGCCTCTGCCTTGATTCCGAAAGTGTCTCTAGAATTACTGTTGCTAGACTAAGGAGCTGCCCACACCATTAGATTCCGAAAATTCTTCCTTCCTTAAAGATAGAAACACATCGAAAGTAACGAGGATTTCTCCTAGTGCTAGAGTCAGTGAATACAGTTTTGCGACAAAATGGGGCATGTTTATAAAATGGTCAGTATTTCTTATTTCTGGCTGTAACAGTTTCTTCAGGTGTTTTGCTTTCGGTAGGTCAGGCTTTCTATGGCGGTCACGATGGGTGTCAGTGGCACATCCGGTTCGAGGATTTTTAGCAAACCGTAAGTCTCGGGGCAAGCTTCCGTTTTTTTTAACCTTAATAATTTTATCCGAGTTCACTTCCTTGATTAGCTTATTGATGACCCTCCGAGAGAATCCGTGCGGTTAGATCATCTGGTTGCTTCTTCTATGTAATTCTTCTTCTAGTAAAGTGAGTGTCTTAATATTGTTAGATTTTTCTAAGACTTTTGATGTACTCAATCATGAAATTTTAATATCAATGTTATATTACGTAGGGGTCTCAAAACACACTATTCAATTTTTTAAGTCATTCTTAAATGATCGTAAACAGCGAGTTGTTCTTAATGGCTTCTCTTCGAGCGTAACAACTTTTAACGTCGGTGTTTCTCAGGGCAGCATTCTGGGACCTCTACTTTATACTATCTATACCAGCCAACTAATCAAATGTTTGGAAATTTGTAATTACCACTTATACGCTGACGATAATCAAATTTATTGTTCTTTTCATCAGGTGATATAGATAGGTTTAGCATAATTATCAACAACGAGCTTGGACGGTTTGTTACGACCTGTGCTGATCATCAGCTTAGAATTAAAGAAACTAAATTATCTGTATACGAGAATTTTTGATACGCATTAATGACACACCTATCGTGATTACTAACACATCAAAAGCTCTGAACTGCGATATCATGAGCACATTACTGGTAAACTGAAATTAGCATACATCACTTTAAGGCTTATATATAATCAAAGACATATCTTATCTTATGACATAAAAAAACTTCTTTGCGGCTCTCTCGTTTTGTCACACTTTAATCATTGTGATGTAGTTTATGGACCATGCTTGGACCAGGCCGATGTTAGAAGAATTCAAAAAGTGCAGAACTCCTGTCTACGTCTAATCTTTGGAATTCCCAAACGACATCACATCTCTCACAAACTGTATGTTTAATAGGCGCAAGTTGCACCTTACTTACCTGAGTTACACAATCATCAAACATAAGCTCCCAATATATCTTTATCAGAAAGTTACATTCAGAACAGATACACATAACTTAAGCTTACGGATTGCCGGTCGTTTAACAGTACCAAGACATCGGAAAGAATTATTTAAAAGATACAATTTAGTCAATAACCTAAACAGCCTAAAAATTACATCTTTTGATCGCTCTGTTAAAAATTTTAAGACTTCTCTACGGAAATCTCTTTTTCTTGGCCAGTGAAACCCCACTTGTTCCTTATTTCCTATTGTTTTCTTTTTTGCGCCTTATAGCCATATTATAATCAATTCTAGATGTAAAATGCTATTTTTTTTTATATCGACACTTTTTTCATTTAAAGAATGTTTTCGAATTTTGTATTTCTAATATTTTTTATTGAATATTATTATTCGAATTTAAGATTGTGTTAGAATTATAATTTTATGTTGCTTTTAGGCCTAAACAGTATCTGTTTCTCACAGAAGTCTGCAATGACATGGCCTTTACTTTCCACATTTTCTAGATGTAACAATATTAGCATGTTCTTGTTTTTTTTTATGGGAAGTAATAAATTCAAATTATTATTATTATTATAATGCGATTCAATAGAGTTCTAATGTTTCCTTTGCAAATCGGTGTTAAGATTACTAACGTTGTGTTTCTTTCATCCGCTGGCCAAGTGACAATATGTTTGCCTTTCTTCAGCGTTTCATTCTGCAAAGATGAGATTGATTTTTCGCGGTTTTGCGAATTGTACAATTCATGACGTCTCTCAGTGGTTGCTATGATGTCTTCCGCGGGTATTCTGGATTTTGTTACAACAAAATATCCTCCCTCGTTCAGCACGCTCAGCTTATTTGTTAACAATTTTTTGTCGGTTAAATTCACCCCAATCTTCGATTGTGGGCCTTATTGTGTCAGACGGATTGTTGCCACAGTTCATCAATTTTTTTCTTGGTTTGTCGTCAGGGTTTTCGCTGCAACACCCAGTTCATGTGTTACGCAATCCACTTTTTCCTAGTCGCCCTTATGCAAACTATTGGCTGGTTCTCATCTGACAGGATAAAAGTTTTCCATTGTTGTAGGCAAGATCCCTAAGGGTCTTGTGGATTCTTTTACGAAGAAGCAATTGCTCAGTCGGGTTGTAAATCCTGCTTGCTCGGCCCGGTTAAAAATTCAACAGATCTGAAGGTCCTTTAAATCCTCAAAACTTATATTTTAGTGCCACGTCATCGTAGCAGAATGGCCGGTAAACTGAGGACGTGCAACTTCCCCTTGCGAAGATTCTTCAGTTCTCGAATCAGCCTTGATTTATTCAATCCGTCTTGTCGGTGAGGACAAAGCTTTTGCGATCCCACATTGATTCGGCCATTGGATGCTACGTTAAGATTTATGCCCTTGCCGCGCCCCCTCGCTTGAGAGAAGGAGTCTGGAGCTGGTGGAGAGAGGTTGTTTTCCCACGCCCGTGAGAGGCAGGAATAGGTTCTAGTCTGAGTTTAAGACCATGTTTTCCTCTTTCAGTTGAAATACTTGCTGTGTAGTGCCTCGTGTTATGTTTAAATATCGTCTCAATAGCTTTCTTGGTCAGTCAGGCAGCACCATAATATGTTAGGGTTCTTCTTTGTTATTCACTGAACATTTTGACGTCTGCAATCTGTTTGCAAAGTTTCACCAGCCTTTGCAACGTTCACCCAAAGTGTGACAAGCTTATTATTCTTGGAAGCTCTCCTACAGACTGTGGTGTGGTCAAATTTGCGACTTGCAAAACAGATTAAGTTGGCTGAAAATGGTGCACTGTGCAGTTTAGCAGAACACCTGGGTTAAGAGGGATGCGATGGCGTTCTACAGGAGGATAGATTGCTGAGGACCGGGGGAAGGATACAGCTATGGGTAGTCGTTACACGCAGATCGCCAGCCTCATTCACCGGAACATCCTTATTTTCCTGTCGCAGGAGAGGCGCCCACGCGATCAACTGAGACTGAAACAGTCATTTGGAATAAACATAAAAACAAAGGACGAATTAAAGAGCTGCCTCAGCAACCTTCTGAAATAATTAGGTATGGTATACAGACGGAGCAGGAATGGCTAATACACAGTCGTCAGTACCCGTAATATACAAAGCAGTCCATGTAGAAGCGAAGGCTTGGACTTGGGAAGCCACACGACGGGTTTCCAAGCGGAGGTGTTTTTATAATAGTCGAGGTAGCCACACGAACAGAAGTCAGACAGGGAGCAGAACAGGAGATCTATATCTGCTCCGACAGTCAGTCTGCAGGAGCTCGTTTAGGACTGCAGGGATGTTCTAGAGTAACCGGCAGAAACAAAAAGGGTAACACTGGGATGGGTTCCTGGACATATGGGCATCGAGGAGAACGAGCGTGCCGACGAATCGACTAAGCGGGGTTCTCAGACATGCTATACCGGACCGGAGCCATGTCTAGGAGTAAGTAAAAAGTACGTCTCTCACACTCTGAATGAGTGGGTGTGGGAAAGTACAAAGACAAATTGGACACAGTCAGGAATATGTAGACAGACCAAGCTGGATAGATCCAAGGCCTCGTGGCTTCTTGGGAGAAGCCGGTAGTGCCTGAGAGACCTTATAGGAATCCTCTTAAAAATGCAGACGTCCTAGGAATGCCTGACAGTCTACTCTGCACCTACTGTGGGGCAGGGAAACAGTCGTCATACCACTTTCTGGGAGTGCGCCGTAAGTAGGAGCGACTGCGTCGGACACTGTTCTCACCAATATTACCTTAAGCTCCGAATAGGTAAGGGCCGCATAAAAGTTAAGTGACACTTTGTGTCAATCTGTTTTTGTACCGTTCCTTTTAAATAAAATCTTAAGCAAGTGTCGGATAAATTTGGCAATGTTGAATCTCCCCGACGGATTCTAGGGATTTTTCATTTTCACTAACAACAGAACCTATAATAATTATCATTTTGGCGTTTGTCAACCGGAGTATTAAAATTGCATAGATAAATTAAATTTGCCCAGCTCAGAAACCACGAGATCCTGCACAAATCCCTTGAAGAGTATTACTGAAGCGGTCTTGTTATTGTTGCTTTAAGACAATATGATGCTAGTTACGTCCATGGTCCAAGGTTAAACAGTGCGTCAAGTGTCTGGACTTCTTTTCAAACCAAGAGACAGAAATTCCATAATAAGGCCATTTATAAACTGATTAAGCCATTTATTTGTAATATTTGTGGCCGCAAGAGTTCCAGGAAAGCTCTGCTAGAGGTCTGTTACTATCCAAGAATTTTTAAAGTGATTTTTGATTGTGATAGTTCAAAGCCTCACAAGTGCGCTCATTGCGAGTTCTGAACGGAAGACCAGAGCAGTCTTCACCAGTAAGTGATATATGCGAACACAAAATAATATGATAGTCGAAGTGCAAAACTGCAAAACAATAAAAATTGTTTACTTTTTTTAGATTGAGTTGTAATTTTTGTTTGACAGCTTGACTTTCTTTCCAGCTTGAACCTGCGAACGATTCTC
This sequence comes from Taphrorychus bicolor, assembly GCA_951812265.1. Classification (NCBI taxonomy): domain Eukaryota; kingdom Metazoa; phylum Arthropoda; class Insecta; order Coleoptera; family Curculionidae; genus Taphrorychus; species Taphrorychus bicolor. The sequence continues at coordinate 37,108,674 of OX638297.1, forward strand.
ACTTAAAGTTAAGTGCGAAATAAGCCGCGGAATTTCTAGGCTTAGACAAGCCACCCTTAAAATGATGCTTATTATGTGGTGCAATGGTATTGCTTGTTTATGTGCCACTTAACCTTAAGTATACTTAAATTTTCCTTGGTGCGAACGGGCATTAAAGACCTTTTTCCTTCATGGAGAGGTGTTCTCGACTCTGAAATGGGACGGGATACTCTCCTTCATTAGAGGGACGGGTCGACTCGTGGAGGAAATGAGGGCCTTGGTGGAGTAGGGATTGTCTGGTAAAGTAGGACATTGGTGGAGGAAGGCATAGTCGCAAGGCTTTAGCCCCCTCATTATTTACTAGTACTATTTGACACGAATAATTATCAAAAACTTTCATATTAAATGAAAATTATGAACTAAGAAATCAGTTATTCTCGTCCAGAATTGCACTAAATGCTGTGAATATCGCGTTTCATAACTGAAATGATTCAATATCGTTTCTTTTTAAATCTTTATTACAAATGACAGTCTGATTTTCATTTCGATACTGTCTTGACGTCATAACAGTGCGGAAAAACTCTCATATTAAATCCGGAATGGAAAGATAATTTATTATGAGTTTAGAAGATTTATTGAATTTTAAACTGCGAGTATTGCGACATTAGTATAAAATGTACCAATTTTTAATTTTCCGCGATCAGAAAATTTTCAATTTAAGGAAGAAGAAACAATCTTGAATCTGCATGATTCTCCGCTGTAAACTTGAATATTATTATGAAATCGGCCAGCCCTCGTCCAATATTTATGTTCTCCATAAATAAAAATATACAAACCAGCGGCGCTTTATTTCTACATGAACGAACAATGAAATTGCTTTTGTCTGAAAAACTCATTTTTATAACCTTCAATGTAAATATTTATATTACATAATGCCTCTTCTGTACCCAATACATATTTTTCGTTATTAAAAATCTCTGTTTTTATTATGATATAAACGTTGGAAAATTATCTGGAAAACCGAAAATTATTATTCTTTCTGTAGCCGCTTAAAGTAAAAATGTTTTGAGATTTGCTCTTCTAGCTAAACACTAATAGCTTCTGGTGTCATCACCATCCCGCACTAGTTATTCCAAATGCTCTTCCAATTTCTTTTTTTATAACCCGATACTGTAATATTTAGAATACAGTCTTAGGGCGACTTTTACAAGTTCAAGTAAAACTTCAGATTGAAGATAAAACTTCAGATATAACCTACATTGCATTGTTTATCTGTCAGGTAAACAATACAATGTACATCAAGTCTAGTGTTTTATTTTCAATCTGAAGTTTTACTTGAACTTGTAAAAGTCGCCCTAAGGGTGACTTTTACAACTATCAGTTAAACTTCAGTTTGAAGATAAAACACTAGTAATGACATAGACTGCATTGTTACTAACAATGTAATCTTCGTCATTACTGGTGTTTTATCTTCAAACTGAAGTTTTACTGATAGTTGTAAAAGTCACCCTAACTGATTTGAAAACCCCCGTGGATTTTTTTGTTATAGCTTTTTACCATATTCAAATCTCAAATCTCATCCCAAAAAGATTTACAAAATCTTGACCCGTACCAGTTTGGCTCTAGATTTTGATTTGAACTATTTTTACAAAGTTTTTTACCACTGACCAAATTATGGTAAATATTTCCAACGTACAATACCAATGTAAGCCTTCATCTGCCGGTTTGCCTCACGGACTGTGTCACACATAACATAAATGTTTTGCAGCTTTACTAATGAAGATGCCATAGGGCATCGAAATCTCTAAAACGAATAGAAGTTTGAGAAAGGAAAGAAACACTGTGTTTTTTTTCCTATCACTTAAGGATTGCATCCCAAGAACGACCCCAGTATCTACAGCAAGCTCTAAGAACGACGCACGTCTATACGTCGAAACTAAATAAAATAAAATATAGAATGCGAAATACCTAAGCGTTTTGTTCAAGAATTTATCAATCAATATCTGTTCTAAATAATGGTCAGAAAGGCCAAACGTGACAAAACAAAATTTCCTCAACTTCATCAAGGTTCTAGAAAAATTGGTAGATGATCGGAAACAGAATATTGCAGAACTGAAAAAATGCGCATGCCAAAACTATGGTAGTAGTAAAAGCTCTTCTACGAGATATATATGTCGATTTCAACCTGTTGTTTCTTGAAATGTATAGAAATTGACTTCCGTTCTAGGAAAAGAAAAATTAAATTAATTAAAATGGTTAGTAAAAGAAATTGCGAGAGTTATCAATCACTGATTTATTTGAATTGTAATTATGACAAAGGGCATTCTATCCTCAGTTTCTGCAAAGAGAAGATAAAGCCTCTTAATTAAAAGAGTTCTCAGAATTTCTAAAGCAAAGGATGCAGAGAACAAAACGAAAAACAGACCCTTTTAATTGTCTGTGTTTATCAGGTAGTACAAAGAACGTTAATTGCAATTCACTAGTTTTTTAATTATCCACGTGGATTGTATCTACCTTTGTTAAAACTAATTAGAAGTATGCAGAATGTGAGACAAAAGTAGCAATTAGTTTCAGCCACTTGGGGGGCTCATATATTTTGCCAGAGACTCGTAGCTAATTCTTTGTTTCTGTAAATTTAATTAATATTCGGTTTTCTCTGAAGGTTTGTTAAGTAACGAACTTGCAGAAAATTGGTAACGTTGCCTGACACAGTTTACACCTAAATTCATTTCCATTTGTCGCGTTTCACTTTATTTAAAGAGGTACTTGAGAGAAATGCTTTCACATTTTAGAAGCAAGTTCTAGAAAACGAATTGACCGCCATCGTATATGTCATTCGCCAAACCACATAAGAAACCAACGGAGCGTAGTATGTAGGAAATTTATGGTAGGGGAAGGATAAAGGGACGTCCCATTGAAAGCCTAACAGAGCATACACATATAATAGGAAGAATCCACCGAAATGATACTCTACAGCTACAGGCTTGAATCCTAATTTGGAGCCATTGAATCGAGGGTCCAATTTACCCTTTACGAGCAGCCTTACAAAATAGAGTTAGTGCAAAATCTTTCCAGCAAATATACGGCGTCATTTGGGCTCTTGTGACCGGCAGGGCGATCATTTTCCGAATACACCAGTCTTCCGAAATCAATTCTAAAACTGGGATCCGACCGTCTGAATTGCTTTCTCTATTTTATGTCCCCCGTTCAATGTGTCTTATTTTCGTTGAAGATCCGAAAACTGGGACCGCGCATCAGCTTGTAAATTCTGCCGGAAGAGATCGATTGTTTTTAATTAAAAGTTATGGACTGGAGCCGGAAGCCGCTACGCCATCTCACTTGTGTATAAAAGTGGATGTAATTTCTCGTACGAGAGTCCCGTGGGAAGTCTCCCACGTGAGAATTTTTTTTTATAAATCGCTTTACAAAAAAGACTGCAAACAGATACCTATTTTTCACTATAAACGAATGTCCCAATGGTTATTTATTTTAAAGAAATTAGCAGGCTACAAATGGTGCAAGCGGCTGGAAAGTATCTATTAATATCTAACTAATATTTTTAAAACCTAACACTTAAAAGGTTCTATTTTTAAATTCTTGGTATAAATTTTCATATGTATACAAAAAATAGACATAGGGCAAGCTAGGCCTATAGGTGTGATGGCTATAAGATTAGACGAACTACATATACACATACAGAAAAAAAAATCAAACTATACAACATAAATTAAGTGATTTGGAAGAAATCGTATGAAAGACTTTCGAACCCCAACCTCGGGACCTTTGTCTGTTCTTTTTTATATTAAACAAACAAACAAATTTATTTATGCTTACAACAAGTTTACAAATGTCAAAAAAAGGGAACGCTGGGAGTTAAGTGAGATCTGAAAAATCATTGGTGACATATTCATGGAAGGAGCAAGTTACATGTTTCCTTGTCTTAATTTTAACTTTACAGTTGGTACCAATCTAATTCTAGGTGGCAGTAAACAAAAAAAAAATGGGCCCGTAGTGAGTTACTCGTGTTTTAAGTTTCTCTATTCTACAGAAATTTGTAAATATATTTCTTTCTGTCCGGTATAGTGAGAGTGAATGTTTTCATGTTTATTATATAAACTTTCATTTTCCTTAACATAAGGAAGACCTCGGAAAATGTACAATAAGAAAACAATTTTCATTCTCTGTTTCGAGGGAAACAGAGGATGCAAGTGTCCTTAAAGCAAATACACCCGATGCTACTTTGCTGCATACATCTATGCCGGATAAGGATTCTTGGAATCAATCTCAATTCCAATAAATATGGTAGGCCCATTCCTAGGTATATTATCGATAGGACGAGCTGATAGGATTAGTTCTTGATTTTTTGACTCGTTTAAGTTCAGCTGGTTTGCCAGGAACCAGTCTGTAACTTGTAGTTGAGTTTCATTTAAATAGTCATGTAACAAATCGATTTTTGTTGTATTTCTTATGTTGTTGTCTCCCTGTTGTTGTGTCATCAGCATAAAGCGAAAGGTCAGCCATAGTCACAGTCCTCCAGATCAGTAATGTAAATAAGGAACAACAAGTGTCCGAGAATCGTAAGCCTGCGGTACTCCAAAATACGTGTCGCATAGGCTAGATCTGTCCCAGCTCATTTGAAAGATTTGGAACCGATCAACGAGATATACGTGAAGCAAGTCCACGCTCTTGGGTGAGAAATTATATTTTTCTACGTTCATAGTTAGAATATTGGCAGAAACGTAATCAAAAGTCTTCGTTAGATTGCCGAACAAAGAACCATAGTACTCTCCGGTATCGATGCATATATTTACTGTTTCAACAAGTTTGTTAATAGCCGTAGTAGTTGATCTTCCAGTACGAAAACCAAGTTGATTCGAAGTGAATAGTTGATAGGTTTCAAAATAATTTTTGATTCTGTTATTTAGTACTTTTTCACATAATTTAGATAAGACTGGTATAATAGTTGTAAGAGGATAGTTTGTGAGTTCATCTATTCTACCCTTTTTATGTATTGGTACTACCTGGGATACTTTTAAAATCTAGGATATATAGAGTCGCTAATACAGAGGTTAAGCACTTTTGTCAGTGGAGATATAATATGGTTCTTTATAGATTTAATGATTTTGAAATTCATATCATAACAGTGAAGGTCATTTTTGTTTCTTATTTTTCTGATTAGATTTCTAAGGTCTATTTGAATAATAGTTGCGATTGAGAATTTATCTGTACGGAGGACAGCTTGAAAGTGAAGATATTGTTACGATCGCAGCAACGCCGCATGGGAGGCGGGGCAACGCATGGGAGCGTGTTGGTTGGTGGAGCTTCGCGACCTATCCGCGCTGCGTCATGGCTGACACGAGTGATTTATTGCTCGTCTGGCTTAATCTAGAAGGCAGTTGTTTACAACCGTTTTTTTTTATGTGAGATTATTCAAGAATTCTTATAAAGCACTTTCTAGGTTTTTCTGTAATTTTACGATTGTATATAAAAGGCGCATAGAGCGGCGGTTAAGTAATAGTCGTATTTTAATCGAGCTATAAGTAAGCTAAAGTTACGAAGCGATAATAGAAGGCTATAAAGTGTTAAGTAATGAGTTATTTAGTAGTCGTGTGTAATTGTGAAAATAAATAAATAGTGTTTTCGTGTTAAATCGTTTCACTGGAATTATTGAACCCTGAGTTCGCAACAATTGCTGTCAGAAGTGGGATTCCAGTGGGAATTTGAGGACCAATATTACTGAACTGTAAGTGAGTGCTTCATTGCCGGACATTACGTGTTTATTCCAGTGACTAGAAGCCAGCATCAAGCGATGGAGGATCAACTTGCAACAACAGAGGGAAGAACAGGAAAAACGCGATCAAGTACAGGAGCGACGTTATCAAGAACAGGAAAAACGCGATCAAGTACAGGAGCGACGTTATCAAGAACAGGAAAAACGTGATCAAGTACAGGAGCGACGTTATCTAGAACAGGAGAAACGTTATAACGAACAGAAGGAAGAGCAAGAAAGACGTTATAAGGAACAAAAAGAGGAACAAGAAAGACGTGATCAAGTACACGAGCGACGTTATCAACAACAGAAGGAAGAGCAGGAAAAACGTGATCAACAATTCAAGGAAGAATTAATGAACCATCTCGCAGCTAGGGAGCAACAATTGGAAGAAAGAATAATGCAATCCGTCAACGAATCCGTTAACGGCGTTAACGAATCCGTCAACAGCGTTAACGAAGGACTCAAAGCTGTCAACCAGAGGGTTCTCGAGCTAGAAAAGAAATTCCGGGAACAACTTGAGGACGACAACGTGTCTACAGAGAGTTTTAGCACAGCCAACGCTAAAATTAAGCCACCCGATTATGACGGTACTACTGCATGGGAAATTTATAAAACTCAGTTTGAGGCAGCTGCAAAAGCTAATGGTTGGTCCGAGCCCCAGAAAGCTACATCATTAGTGGTAGGACTTCGTGAAAAAGCGGCTGAGTTACTCCAATCTCTGTCGGCAGCGGATCAAAATAATTATGCAGCTTTAGTACACTCTCTGCAATTACGATTTGGAAATGAGCACAAAGAAACCGTGTTCCAGGCCCAGCTGAGGATGAGACAGCAGAAGTTAGGTGAATCGTTACAAGAATTTGAGGCGGACATAGACAGACTAATTCACCTGGCATATCCATCGGCCCCTGAATCTTTTCAAACGTAATTTGCCGCCGAAAGGTTCATTGAGGGAGTTCGCGATAGTGATATGAGATACCACTTACGTCTAGTAAGGCCCAAGAATATCAGCGAGGCACTAGTTCGGGCCCTGGAATTCGAAGCGTCACGAGTATCATCTAGTTCATCTCCACGTGTAAGAATGGCAACTTGCGATGAAGAGGAGACTACGTCTATGGCCGAATCCATGGCAAATTTACATAAAGCGGTGAAGGATATCGCAGTCAATATCCAAGCCTTGTTGGGAAGACCTCCTCGATCAACAGGCAATCGGGGCATAAAATGTTTTAACTGCGGTAAACTGGGTCACGTCAAGAGTGACTGCCGTAATAGGGCAAGAAGTCCGTCGCCGTTGTTTAGAAGACCGAGCGGCAACCAAGACCGCCCTAGAGTCCAGGAAAAACCAATTCCTCTTAATGTAAGGAGGCAATTGACCGAGCCCGTTAAGACCTCCAGGATCAGTCAAGTCAATCAATCAAGTCAAGCCAATAATTTGGGTGGCAAAAGTGTTACAGAGGCCGGACGCATTAAGGAACAGAAGATCCAAATTGAACATCAACCAGGAAGGTCTCACGAAAATGCCGATGCAGTGTCCAGACGGCCATGTAAAGAAGATAGTCAGCATCGTCGAAGAACTGAGCAGCGTGAGGGACTTCGTTCTGTAAGAAGAACGTCGGTAGAAATAAACGATGGCTGGACCGCACAGACGTTTCGAGAAGAACAATTGAATGATCCAGATATTGGACCCATACTCTTGGCTAATACTGACGACCAGAGACCAGAATGGCAAGAAGTAAAGTGGCAGCGGCAGTACAGTGGCACCCTCTTAAAATAGAAAATGGACTACTGAAGAGAGCGTGGGAGAGTCCGGATGGCAAGTCCGTAGTCAGTCAATTGGTTGTTCCTGATAGCAGAAAATCAGATGTACTAAAGGAAATGCACGACGGAACCAGTGGAGGTCATTTTGGGGTCAATAAAACCTTGGCCAAAATTAAAGAGCGGTTCTACTGGGTGAATTATCATGAAGACGTCGAGTCTTGGTGCCGCAAGTGCGAAGTTTGTTGTGCCACAAAAGGACCTCGAACAAGATCACGCGGCCGAATGGCGCAGTACACTGTAGGTGCTCCATTCGAGAGGGTAGCAATTGATGTCGCGGGACCGTTTCCTCAGACTGAGTCGGGCAATAAATACATCTTGGTCGCCATGGATTACTTCACTAAATGGCCTGAAGCATACGCCCTGCCTAATCAAGAAGCAACGACTGTAACAACGGTGCTAGTAAATGAAATGTTCTGCAGGTTTGGAGTCCCTCTCGAACTTCATTCTGATCAGGGCCGAAATTTTGAATCGGCTGTTTTCCAGAAGGTCATGGAACTTCTCGGAATTCGCAAGACCAGGACAACTCCTTTTCATCCACAGTCGGATGGGATGGTAGAGAGATTTAATCGGACCATGGAACATTACCTGGTCGAAAATGGTGGCAGATCATCAGAGTGATTGGGACCAACATCTACCTCTCATGTTGATGGCATATCGAGGCTCTACGCATGAAGCCACTGGTGATACTCCGGCGAAAGTGATGTTCGGAAGGGAAATGAGACTTCCTGCGGATTTGATGTATGGAACACCAGAAAAAGAGTCGCTCAGCTCTGAGAATTTTGTGGAGGAGCTTAAGGAGAGGCTGAACAATGTTCATGAACAAGTCAGGAATAAACTGCGGATATCCAGTGATCGAGCCAAAGCAAGATATGACTTACTAGCTAACTCCCGCGGCTTCCAGGATGGTGATTTGGTGTGGCTATACAATCCGAGGCGAAAGGTGGGGAAGTCGCCCAAACTTAGCCAAAATTGGGAAGGACCTTATACAATTATAAAGAAGATTAATGATGTGGTGTATAGGATCCAGCGGACCCCTAGGTCAAAGATGAAGGTCGCTCATTTGGATCGATTAGCACGATACCATGGAATTCCATCTGTTCGGGACGAACAGATTTAGGAGGAGGGCAATGTTACGATCGCAGCAACGCCGCATGGGAGGCGGGTCAACGCATGGGAGCGTGTTGGTTGGTGGAGCTTCGCGACCTATCCGCGCTGCGTCATGGCTGACACGAGTGATTTATTGCTCGTCTGGCTTCTCTAGAAGATCTAGAAGGCAGTTGTTTACAACCGTTTTTTTTTTATGTGAGATTATTCAAGAATTCTTATAAAGAACTTTCTAGGTTTTTCTGTAATTTTAGGATTGTATATAAAAGGCGCATAGAGCGGCGGTTAAGTAATAGTCGTATTTTAATCGAGCTATAAGTAAGCTAAAGTTACGAAGCGATAATAGAAGGCTATAAAGTGTTAAGTAATGAGTTATTTAGTAGTCGTGTGTAATTGTGGAAATAAATAAATAGTGTTTTCGTGTTAAATCGTTTCACTGGAATTATTGAACCCTGAATTCGCAACAATATGAAAAATTGATTCAGAAGACCTATTAGGCTCAGGTAGATTCTTTGTAGTTTCAGAAGCAATTTGGGAAAAGTAAGCATTAAAAGTATCTGGAGTGATGTTATCATCAGTAGGTGTTTTAGTTTTTAAGAGATTGGAGGTTTCTCTAACGACTTTCCAAATTGCTTGCTTGCCTTAAAACTTTGCCTTTTTAGATACGCAGTGTATGCTTGTGTTTTTGCTTTCTTATATCTTCCTGATAAGAATGCCTAAAGCGAGTTTTCAGATCATTCAGTTCAGTATATTTTTTTTTTGAAGGCTTCAGAAACGATTTCTTTTTTTGATGTCATCATTATACCAGTTTAATCTCAGGTTATTCATCTCGTGTTTAATTGTTTTGTTCAGTAAAGGAAGCATTAATGTTATTTTTTTAGATACTTGTGAATAAATGAATCTTGTTCTCGGTAGACATCGAGTCACAATCAATAAAATACCATTAAATATGACTTATGAACTCACAGAGAATGAAGAGGTCCTGTTCAGTAATTATTGACGTTATTGTTTTTGAAGTAGTATTGTTATTGATAATGTGGAGGATAGAGGCTGTGGCAACAGTAGCCAAGTGATCAGACAGCTGAAAATTTTGTGTGTAGGCTTCTAGCGCCTCAAAATTGGTAAACACATTGTCAACGCAATAATTATAGCGAGTTGAAGCGAATATCTTTGGGGTACAGCAGTATGATTTTCATGTGAAACAAGTTGTTTGATCTTGCATCATCGGATTATGTATGTCACCGTTTATGAAGATATAAAAATGTGGTGAAACTCATTTTTGGAGTAAAGTTTCAAGAATTTCTAGAAATGTTTCGTAGCTGCCAGTAGGTGCTCGATATAGAGTAATAATAAGTAACTTTAAACTTTGGGCTTGCACAGCACACAGCTCACAGTGCATTTCTTGAGATAGCTCATTGAGATCATTTCTTAAAACAAAATGGTTATATTTGATATATGATTACTTACTATATTGATATTTAAGTGGCGCCATCGGACGACGGCAGGTGCTTCCACTAGGGCATGCGAGATGATTGTGAAGTGATCCAAAAACCAGTTTTCTGAAATATTGTCACTTCCCACAGACAAATGGCCGAGATTTCGTACTTATATTGTCTGGGGGCTAGCGTTTAGCAGAGTATCAAACTCATTTATCTAGCAGGAAGAGGAACCATAGACCGGTTTTGCTCTTATTAGAGCTCATCAGTATGGTATAACTCGTAACTGAGAGAAAGATAAGTTTGAACGGCTAGTGGATCTAATTTTTGCTCGAGAGACAATGTCTATGCGTAAGTGGCGCCATCGGACGACGGCAGGTGCTTCCACTAGGGCATGCGAGATGATTGTGAGGCGATCCAAAAACCAGTTTTCTGAAATATTGTCACTTCAGACGGACAAATGGCCGAGATTTCGTACTTATATTGTCTGGGGGCTACCGTTTAGCAGAGCATCAAACTCATTTCTCTAGCAGGAAGAGGAACCATAGACCGGTTTCGCTCTTATTAGAGCTCATCAGTATGGTGATATTAGTACTATAGTATATTGATATTACCATATTTGATATTTGATATACATTGATAAGTGGCAACATTATAATTTTATTTTGTTTTCCTTTTATAACAGCAATCTAAATTTTTAAATCATGTCATATTTGTCAGTTGGACTGAATACATCAGTGCCTCACATTTTATTAATTGACTAAACTTTTAATGAGGTGTCGCACCTCTTTAAATTACCAATAATTGGTGTTTCAATAATTAAACTTTCTCACCCTTCAAATCCTGTCTCAAATAATAAGGCTTTGCTTTATAATTATTCCAATGTAGGAGATTTCAACCTTGTAAAAACTTGCTATACAGAGGCTATCTGTTTGATTTGATGGAACTATGATATGCACATTTTGTGTTTGATTTGTTGGCGATATCCTTATTACCAATAAAATTAAGTGTTCTCAGGAAGGAGGTCAACAATCCCAACGGGCTGGACTTAAAGAAAAATAGGGCGTTATGGGCCTGAATGGCTTCTCCATGACACATGGGAATAGAGTAAAGTTAGTATAGAGCTATGCCACAGAATAAAATATACAGAAAGCCCACTCGGTGACGGTCCCTTTGATCTTTCAAAAACACTCACCTTTCTACCTTGACTATCTTGGTATAGATTTCAGAGGCGTGCTAAAATGTATTTATAATTTTATTTTATTATGAAGTTACCCTAAACTTAACTTATTTGGGTAACCCGCTGACTAGCTCTAACATAGGTCAGGGGTAGAGGTACGTATATATATGGTAGATATCCTGAATCTCTGAATTATCTGAATTATAGATTTTCCAAAAATTTATTATTTTTTTTACTTTTTGATTACATCAAATATCTCCAATCCATACAATTTATTGATGCAGCCAAATAATCGATTGGTTTTTATGAAAGTATGGAACAGCAACTTTAAAATTTCTGTTAACATATTTTGATGTAAAATACAATTTTAACCTTAAATACAATTTTACAGCGTACTCTCTAGGGAAATTAGCACAGGGATGTGGTAAAGAAATATCTCTGCAAACACTATACATTTGAGAAATAAACTTCTGAACTTCTAAACAAAAATGTATTGTAGGGCAAGTACAAGCTGCCAACTATTCACCTAAATCTTCAGAAAATCAACGTCTCTTTTGTTGTTTCTTTCACCGCTAAGATTTGATATTCCTTCCAATTCAGGAAAATCGATGGTACTGCTTTATACCGCAACTTTTTGCGGTGAGTGCCAACGATGAAAATGCTCTCTTGAAGTGCTGCCATGAAGCGAATCCAAATTTCGAAGCAAATCTGGCCGATTTGAAGAAATTCATCGTGCAGTTGCTCTACAAATAGTAAAACCTACGGAATTGTCCCATAATGTGTACGGAATAATATACCTAAGATCCTTATTTGAAAATATAAGCTTACTTTCTTCTATCTTGAGGAAATCGAAAGAAAGATTCGAGTTGTACTGATTATGATTACAGTTTTTAGCTGCATATACCACTCCAGCTAACCTGGTAAAACTTCCCGCCATGTTTTCTTATATCTATATATACCGGGTGTCCAGCAGAACCCTGGACATAGGAGATTAACATGGGAAATCGGTTTTTATTTTTTTGCGCCTGTACGGTTGATTTGATTGAAAAACTTTTTAGAGTAAAGCTGTAGAGCGTATGGTCAGCTATCATCCTGTAATTTTTTCAATGCCCCAGTTTTGGCCGTTTTTTGGAAAAACGCCTCGAAAAGTGCAAGAATTTGAATTTGGCGCGTCACCCCCACCATGCATGTGCAGTGTCGCCAACATAATAATTTCTTATGTCAAAGTCAGAGCCGATTTTCCTTTCTTATTTATTTTGAGGGGCTATCATGTAGTAATTAACGTGATTATGCAGTGAAAATTAACCGAAAACCTGACGATAATGTTCTTAAATCATACGGTAAGTAAAAGTTACGTTTATTATTATCATAATTAGTAAAACGAAAATCATCCAATTTGTGTATAGCTGGTTGTCTAATTCATTTTAGATTAGCAACAACGGATCGACGATATGTCTCTTGTCTTTGTCATAGGTTTCGTGCACGTGACGTCACAATTTGAACCTGGGGGTATTTTAACATAACCTCACCCATTTAAAATACATGTAAATTAATGACATCTTTGCATTTAATTAATTTTTTTTCAATTATCTTAAATCGAATGAAACTTAAATTTGGCTGGAGGCTTTCTAGAATCATCATTCTTGACATTGAAGCAAAAAAGAATTACCTTTATGCCGAAATAAGTGGTAGGGCAATATTTTGTGGACTAGATCTACCACCAAGTACCACCAACCTTTTTATGCTTCAAAACTACTTCAAATTCAGACGATGGAGCACGGAAATAGAGGTTTGGCGTACCCAGTAGATTCTATTGCCATAAAAACTGGAAAGGAATGGATTGTTGAAAGGTATAACATGATTACTTGGCTACAAGCTGGAATAAGATATTTAAACATTTGTAGGTGTGAATTCTAAGTCATATACGCCCTGGACTTGAAAATCGTGCACCAAATCCAAATAAGTCCAGCACTTTTGTGTCTACAAGGAAATAATTATAAAAAAAATTTGATGGGTGTGGTCAGAAATAGATAACAGGACCTATAACAGTTTGAAATATTTGAAACCTTTTTATGCCTCAAACCTACTTCAAATTTAGACAAAGGAGCATAGAAATAGAGGTTTGGTGTTCCCAATTGATTTTAGTGCCATAAAAACTAGAAAGGAGTGGATTGTGAAAAGGTATAATGTGATTACTTGGCTGGAAGATGAAATAAGATATTTAGACACTCGTAGGTGTGAATTCTGAGACATATATGCCCTAGACTTGGAAATCTTGCACCAAATCCATATAAATCAAGCACTTATCTACTACGAGGAAATAATTGTCGAAAAAATTTGGTGATTGTGGTCAGAAATAGATTTGAACTGTGCAGTGATAAATTAAAGCAAAATAATTTTTAAGAAGTGGTATTTAGAATAAATTGTAAATGTTCCTCTACAATTTAATATAAAACATTGTCACTTTTGAGGTTATAATTGTTTATCGAAGAATTTAAAACAGAACCTGTCTCTTAATAGAACACATTTTATTGTAACAAACATTTACCCAAAGATTTTCTTCAATACAATCTCACTGATACTGCTAGAATATGAATATATATTTTTAAGTTATATAAATAAATTCGTTACTGAAGTAAATATGTTTAAGAATATATGCCACGAAGCCCTTTTGCTATCTTCTTTTAAATATATCTTTGTCCTTTCGCTGCATTACATACTACTTATATGGAATGGCTTCTGTTTCCTTACTTGGCTACTTATTTGTCATTTCCATACTCTACAACAACAATAAAGCTATTAAGATATTAAAAACATTACACCAGTTAAAAAATTACAAAAAAAGAGCAAAAATAGTATGATTGGAACTGTATGTTAAGCACCAATGAGGGTATAATTCTGTACTTAAGCACCTACTTAGTAATATTGTATCCTCCTTGGCCTTGGTTAAGTTAAGCACTATGAAGACAGGCATTGTGAAGTAGAAACAAACAAAATTCTGATTTCAGCATTTCTTATTCCCAAAATATTTGGAGTTGAAATAATATGGGCTTCTTAACAGTTGCTCCAATCACGCAATGCTCAGATATCAATAGTGTGATTTGAAGGTACATTTTTAAACTGTACCTAAAGCAGATTAAGGTCTGTGTAGGCAAAATCTGCAAAGTTCCAATTTTATGTAATTCCTGTACAGTTATGGGGCAATGTTATCCAATAGCTCCGACCTGAATATGGGAAATGTACGGCTTAGAACAACTCACTTTTGTTTCAGGGTAAATATCTTAACAAATATTAAAGAAAAACGGGTTTATATGCAGGAAGGCAGATTTTTTCAATTTACGTCAATGTAATTTTTTGAGGTTGTTTTACCACCAAGTTCGATGACAGGTCACGTACTGCACGAAACCTATTGGTAAAGCTAAAAGCTAGGTTAATGTTAAGAATTATTAAGGACGGCGAGTTGGGTGGATACATTTGTTGGGCAAACCAAGAACCAAGCTTGAAATGTGATTGTACTCTACAACTGAGTTATCGTGGAATTGGCGAAAAGAAAATACGGATTGGCGGCTCTTAAAAGAACCATTTAATTACATACTACAAAGAAAGTGAACAACCACCTATGTGTTTAACATCAAACAGAGAGGTAAACAAGAACAATAAGCAAATAAATAAAATACAAGACTAGATGTGGCACATCAGAAAAATTGTTCAAAATGACCACCTTCTGCAGAGGTACAATATGCAAGCCTACTCTCAAAATTGCGACATGTATTGTCCAACATCACAACCGTGACTTGACCACAAATTTCTTGAATGGCAAGTTTCAGCTCTTGAACATTTGCATATTGTTTATTTCTCTGGTAGAGGCGATCTTGAATGAATCCCCAAACAAAAAAATCACAGGGATTCAAATCCGGAGAGCGAGGTGGCCAATTAATTGGTCCAAACTTTCCGATCCACCTATCACCAAATGTTTCATTTAAAAAACGTCTATTTTGCAGTGCAGTGTGACACGACGCGCCATCCTGCATGTAAAAAACCCGTTCTAATGGCTGGATGGCTTCTACAGCAGGCAAAATGTCATTGCGAAGCATATTGCCATATTTGTTGGCGTTCAAACTGCCATCAATAAAAAATGGACCTATAACATGGCGCCCCAAAATGCCGATCCACACGTTTACAGTTGCTCGATGTTGGTCCCGATTGTCATGCACTATATGTGGGTTTTGGAGTGCCCAAATCCGATCATTTTGTTGATTTGAAGAGCCGGTCAATCCAAACGAGCATTCATCCGTGAAACAAATGTTTCTAACAAATCTTGGAACTGCAATAATTTTTTCAGTCAGGATTTCACAAAACTCCATTCGGGGGAAAAGGTCGGTGGGTAAGAGTTTTTGATGGTTCTCCTTTTTGTAGCTTTTAAAACCTTCTTTTTGCAGAAAATTATGGATGGTCGATCTGCTAAGTCCAGTTTCTTGGCCAATCTGTCGAATACTCTTGGAAGGATCATCGTTTACTGTAGCAAGAACAACAAGTTTTGCCACATTTTCATCCTCTGGAGCTGCACCAGCTTGAAGTCTTCGCTTGCGCTCACAGGAACATATCGGGTTAATACTCCCAGTTTCCTCAAAACGAGCAACCACCGCCTGAAGTGAACTGCGTGCTGGTATTGGTCGTTCAGGAAACAATGCAGCAATGTTGTCTCGAATTTGAGCAAAGGAATTACCAGCCCAGTATTGTTTTAAAACAAGTTTTCTCTCCTCAAAATTCATAATTAATGAAACATTTAAATAAAAAATAAGAAAAATAAAATTTGACACTGTATCAACAAAATGGTTCCTAATTTTGATGTTCATTTTTTTTTGCTGTCAAAGTGAACAAATGAAAATCAAACCTTTAATATCAATAAATACAAGCTTTCTGTATACATTACATTTTTATTTCGGGGGAAATTGTGTGTGAAACAGTGGTTGCAACAAGTACCAAAATAAGTATATTTCCATAATCAATCTATACATAATCTATCCAGAAATAAATTTCTATACATAAATTTCTTAACAGAAGAAATTGACAAGTGGACAAGAAAAAGACATGTAACATAAATTTAGATAATAACACAGATTACAACAATTATTCCTATAAAAACACTATCACCTTTATTAAGATTGGTTGTTCTTGATGCTATTGGCACTATAATCTCCATATACATAGATAAAACATGAAAGAAACTGGTTTTAGCAGATGAAACATCCATCGCTATCTGCTTGCTGGTCTTGCTTGTTTGCTATAAACATTTTTTCCACCAATGAATGTTAATTTGGATTAATGGTCCCTCAAATCAACAAAATAAATGAGTTTGGACTCTCTAAAATCCACATACAGTGCAGGACAACCGAGACCAACGTCGAGAAGTTGTTAATGTGTGGATTGGCATTTTGGGGCGCACTGTATTTGGTTTTCCAATGAGATTTTGTCTGTCATAGAAGAATCCAGCACTTAGCAAGGGTTTTTTACATGCAGGATGGGGCCTCGCGTCACACAGTACTGCAAATTAGACACTTTTGAAGTAAAACATTTGGAGATAGAGGAATTCACCTCAATAACAACAACAACAACAACAACGAACACTCATAATTGGTGACAAGAGACAAATTGTCATGTCACTCTGGTTGTATTCCTAAACTAAAACGAATTAGACAACCAGCCATACACAAATTGGAATGATTTTTCTTTTACTAATTATGATAATTATAAATGTAACTTTTACTTACCGTATGATTTAAGAACATTATCGTCAGGTTTTCCGTTAATTTTCACTGCATAATCACTTTAATTACTACACGATAGTCCCTCAAAATAAATAAGAAAGGAAAATCGGCTCTGAGTCTGACATATGAAATTACTCGGAGCCGATTTTCCTTTCTTATTTATTTTGAGGGACTGTCATGTAGTAATTAACGTGATTATGCAGAGAAAATTAACTGAAAACCTGACGATAATGTTCTTAAATTATAGGTAAGTAAAAGATGCGTTTATAATTATCATAATTAGTAAAAGGAAAATCATTCCAATTTGTGTATGGCTGGTTGTCTAATTCATTTTAGTTTAGTAATACGACAACTACGATGATATGACAATTTGTCTCTTGTCACCAATTAACGGTGTTCGTTGTTGTTGTTGTTATTGAGGTGAATTCATCTATCTCCAAATGTTTTCCTTCAAAAGTGTCTATTTTGCAGTGCTGTGTGACGCGAGGCCCCATCCTGCATGTAAAAAACCCTTGCTAAGTGCTGGACTCTTCTATGACAGACAAAATCTCATTGGAAAACCAAATACAGCGCGCCCCAAAATGCCAATCCACACATTGACAACTTCTCGACGTTGGTCTCGGTTGTCCTGCACTGTATGTGGATTTTACAGAGTCCAAACTCATTCATTTTGTTGATTTGAGGGACCATTAATCCAATTTAACATTCATTGGTGGAACAAATGTTTATAGGAAACAAGCAAGACCAGTAAGCAGATAGCGATGGATGTTTGATCTGCTAAGACCAGTTTCTTTCATGTTTTATCTATGTATCTGGAGACTATAGTGCCTGTGAAAAAAAATCTTTTCAGTGACAACAAATCTTGCCAAACTGGCCACAAACAACTTGAAAAACTGGCCAAAAATTGGTTTCATTCCAATCGATTGCTGCTGAATGCAAGGCACAGAGGATGGTGCTTGCATTGAGGGAGATTGGAACTGTAAATGACCACGTATCCCAGGTTAAATTTCTTGGGGTTCTTGTGGATGAGAGCGCCAAATGGGATTTACACACTGATAACTTGGCTTCAAGACTCAATACAAGTTTGTACCTGCTACGTCAGCTTTCAGATAGGATATCTCGTACGGTACTTAGATCGGCTTACTTTGCATCTTCTCATGCATGGCTCTCTTATGCTGTAGTTGTTTGGGGCCACGCCTCGAGGGCTAAGCGTTTGTTCGAGCTTCAGAGAAGAGCGGTCAGATTGTTGGCTGGCCTGGGCTACAGGGATGACTGCAGAGCGCACTTCAGAGAGCTAGGCATACTAACCCTGCCCTCCATGTTTATATTGGAGAATTTGCTGTTTGTGAAAAATAACATGTATCTGTTTTCTGCTCACGAGGACATGCATGCTTACCTTACTAGAGGCTGAAAAAGTTTAATAACCTCATATTGTCGTTTGAGAAGGTGCCAGAATGGTCCTGGCTACTGGACGGTAAAATATTTCAACTGCCCATAAAAATTAAAGCCTTGACAGTGGATAGTTTCCGAAAGGAAATTAAGCAAATTTTAATGGTAAATGTTTTTTATTGTGATGAAGAGTATTTTAAGTATTTTAATCAAAATTATTAATTTTTGTTTCTTCTCTCTGTATAGTCTATTTTAGGATGTTGACTGTAAGCTTTTAGTATTAAGTAAATAATGACATCTGGACTGAATTTATTTAAATTTAATTTGTAGACTATTCTATTTTTGAGGTATGTACATTGCTGTTTTGGTGATTGTAAACATGAATAAATTTGAATTGAATTGAATTGAATCTTAATAAAGGTGATAGTGTTTTTATAGGAATAATTGTTGTTATCTGTGTTATTACCTAAATTTATGTTACATTTCTTTTTCATGTCCACTTGTTAATTTCTTCTGTTAAGAAATTTATGTATAGATTGATTATGGAAATATACTTATTTTGGTACTTGTTGCATCCACTTTTTCACACACGATTTCCCCGAAATAAAAATGTAATGTATACAGAAACATTGTATTTATTGATATTAAAAGTAAGGAAATTAGGAACCATTTCGTTGATACAGTGTAAAATTTTATTTTTATTATTTCTTATTTAAATGTTTCATTAGTTATGAATTTTGAGGAGAGGAAACTTGTTTTAAAACAATACTGGGGTGGTAATTCCTTTGCTCAAATTCGAGACAACATTGTTGCATTGTTTCCTGAACAACCAATACCAGCATGCAGTTCACTTCAGGCGGTGGTTGCTCGTTTTGAGGAAACTGGGAGTATTAAGCCGATATGTTCCTGTGAGCGAAAGCGACGACTTCAAGCTGGTGCGGCTCCAGAGGATGAAAATGTGGCAAAACTTGTTGTTCTTGCTACAGTAAACGATGATCCTTCCAAGAGTATTCGACAGATTGGCCAAGAAACTGGACTTAGTAGATCGACTATCCATAATTATCTGCAAAAAGAAGGTTTTGAAAGCTACAAACAAGAGAACCATCAACAACTCGTACCGACCCACCTTTTCGCCCCAATGGAGTTTTGTGAAATCCTAACATAAAAAATTATTGCAGCCCCAAGATTTGTTAGAAACATTTGTTTCACGGTTGAATACTAATTTGGATTGACTGGCTCTTCAAATCAACAAAATGATCGGATTTGGGCACTCCAAAACCCACATATAGTGCATGACAATCGGGACCAACGTCGAGCAACTGTAACGTGTGGATCGGCATTTTGGGGCGCCATGTTATAGGTCCATTTTTCATTGATTGCAGTTTGAACGCCAACGAATCTGGTAATATGCTTCGCAATCACATTTTGCCTGCTGTAGAAGCCATCCAGCCATTAGAACGGGTTTTTTACATGCAAGATGGGGCGTCACACCATCCTCTGTGTCTTGCATTCAGCAGCAATCGATTGGAATGAAACCAATTTTTGGCCAGTTTTTCAAGTTGTTTGTTGTCAGTGTGGCAAGATTTGTTGTCACTGAAAAGAGTTTTTTTCACAGGTACTATAGTCTCCAGATACATAGATAAAACATGAAAGAAACTGGTCTTAGCAGATCAAACATCCATCGCTATCTGCTTACTGGTCTTGCTTATTTGCTATAAACATTTGTTCCACCAATGAATGTTAATTTGGATTAATGGGTCCCTCAAATCAACAAAATGAATGAGTTTGGACTCTCTAAAATCCACATACAGTGCAGGACAACCGAGACCAACGTCGAGAAGTTGTCAATGTGTGGATTGGCATTTTGGGGCGCGCTGTATTTGGTTTTCCAATGAGATTTTGTCTGTCATAGTAGAGTCCAGCACTTAGCAAGGGTTTTTTTACATGCAGGATGGGGCCTCGCGTCACACACCACTGCAAAATAGACACTTTTGAAGTAAAACATTTGGAGATAGATGAATTCACCTCAATAACAACAACAACGAACACCCTTAATTGGTGACAAGAGACAAATTGTCATGTCATCGTGGTTGTCGTATTGCTAAACTAAAATGAATTAGACAACCAGCCATACACAAATTGGAATGATTTTCCTTTTACTAATTATGATAATTATAAACGTAACTTTTACTTACCTATAATTTAAGAACATTATCGTCAGGTTTTCAGTTAATTTTCTCTGCATAATCACGTTAATTACTACATGATAGTCCCTCAAAATAAATAAGAAAGGAAAATCAGCTCTGAGTCTGACATAAGAAATTATTATGTTGGCGACACTGCACATGCATGGCGGGGGTGACGCGCTAAATTCAAATTTGTGCACTTTTTGAGGCGTTTTTCCAAAAAACGGCCAAAACTGAGGTATGGAAAATATTACAGTATGATAGCTGACCATACGCTCTACAACTTTACTTTTAAAAGGTTTTCAATCAATTCAAACGTACAGGCGCAAAAAAATAAAAACCGATTGCCCATGTTAATCTCCTATGTCCAGGGCTGTGCTGGACACCCGGTATATACTTGCTACCTATATTGCTAGATTCGGAAGCAATTTCTGACTGAATAAGATATGAAATTTATTTTACTGACAGACATCTATCAAATTGGACAGTATGCTCATCTTTTAGCAGAACTTACCTACCAACAATAAACATAATTAAAGTTAAAATATTTTCACTACGCCACTGCAAAATGTCAGAATGACGCCATGCCAAGGTACCCAAACTTTAGGTTACGCATTATTTTGCGACCTTGAAAGAGTGGAGCTTCTGCACTTTTTATATTTTATGGCTATGCGTTGTCTTGTCTGACGTAGAGTCTTGTCAAAAAAAAGTTTAAATAATAGAGAATTTAGACTAATTTTTTGGGAATGTTTAATCAGCGCGGTGTTGGCTGTTGAACTAATACGATATAAGTGTTGCAGATGTATTTATGCATTAGGATTAGGATTAGATACATTACGTTATATTTCTAGGAAGTAGCTTAAAGCTAATGATAATATATTTCAATTCATTTCGAAGTAAAAAGTGAAGAAAAACTATACATTTAATGGAAAAGATTTTAACTATGCCAAGTTTTTTTAATTTTTGTAGATCAGGTTAAAGTATTTTGGAACTCTAGATAGCGGGTGTAGGACAAATAAGAAGCTACTTTACAATTGCAAATACGCCAACGTTTCGATCTTTATTGAGATCTTCTTCAGGGCTAAGAAATATGCTCAATGAAAAACTCTACAACACGCTTAATGCATAAACCAATCAATAAAGACACAACTATAAACACATATAAAAATTGCATAAAAATATGTTGCAACAATTAAAAGTAGATTTAGTAACTAACTAATACATATAAACCATATACAGTAAAAACAGAAACCGTGCATCTGTATGTGTCTATTATCAAAGTGTAAGATGGTATGCTCAGATAATTAGTGGATTTGCTTACCTTAATTCAGTTTGAGAAGTATGTCTTCTAAGCTATATGTATGTCTTCTATTCCGCAGAACCCACTGGTGATAGCAAAACCAATATCATTCCATCGTTTATTTTGTTCCTGGCGGCTGGTGTTTCGTTTGTCCTCAACTCATGTGGTCGTCTGTTTGTGGATTCATTGTTTTATTTATGAGTTATATCCGATAGAAGACATACATATAGCTTAGATGACATACTTCTCAAACTGAATTAAGGTAAGCAAATCCACTAATTATCTGAGCATACCATCTTACACTTTGATATTAGGCACATACATATGCACGATTTCTGTTTTTACTGTATATGGCTTATATGTATTTGTTAATTACTAAATCTACTTTTAATTGTTGCAACATACTTTTATGCTATTTTTATCGGTGTTTATTATAGTTGTGTCTTTATTGATTTGTTTATGCATTAAGTGTGTTGTAGAGTTTTTCACTGAGCATATTTTTTAGCCTTGAAGAAGATCTAAATAAAGGTCGAAACGTTGGCGTATTCGCAACTGTGAAGTAGCTTCTTATTTGTCCTACACCCGCTATTTACAGTTCCATTGCATTAGAAAGAACACAAAGCACATATAATGTAAAGTATTTTCCTATGTGCGTTGGTTTTTGAATAAAATATAATTGAGAGAACCGAAAAAATTAAAAGTTCTTAATGTTAGAAAATTTAAGTGGCTGCTTTGGAGAGATTTGTAATAATTTCTCAGAAATAATCCTTGCCTGAAGAACAAGCCTCATTGGTTGATGTAGATCTCTGTCTTCAGCTTTCTATTAACAATTTATGACAAAAATGTATTTAGGGTTGGAATGGCCTTAAATATTAAAACCCCTTCTTGTTGTGTTCTTATTTCCCTTTTTGTTGTGTAGTAACCATAGAATTTTTCAACTTTTTGTTTCTCGTAAATATAAAAGACTACTGCATGCTGGTCCTCAGTATTTGTTGCCGTTGTGTTTTACTTATAATATACTTAAACATAAGATTCGGCAAAATAATAATAATGAAATATTTTGTAAAGGGCAAATTTCTAAAAATTGTAGTACCTACTAGAATTTTGATATTCCCTGGCTAGCTTTCTAATTGATTGGCAAACAATATTTGTAGCTCTTTTTACCAACCTTCTATTCTGCTGAGGGGCGAAAATTATTTTCTTCCAATTTTGCCGAAGGCTCTTAACTGAGATAACCGCATCTCCAAAAATATGCACAATTTCAGATTTAGGTATTTACCCAACTAGATTATATATGCTTTTCCTAATTTCTAACTTGTATTCCATTTCTTGCAAACTGTCTTAAGCTATTTATAGGCCAAATTAAAGTCTAGAAAAGAGTCAACAATTTTATTTTCCAAAACCGCTTGGATAAGTGAAATAATTATAGTAAAGAAAGAATTTATAATTTTTGGTAAAACCTGTGGGATATTCGTTAAAATATTGGATAATAAAGAGATGAAGTGTTCAATGAAACGTGTACGTATACGTGAACTTTGACACCTGCGCGCATTTTTTTTCACGTTAGCGGTATACGGAGTACGTAGTGTGCGGATTTCTGCGGATGCCGTTAACGTATCCCGCTGCTGTCAGTTGTCTGTCCCTTGACTTGTCAAAATGTGCTACAGCGTCTGTGTTGGAGAATGTTCTGATTAAGAATCCTAGATTCAGGTTTAACCAGGCAACTGATCTATTGTTACTACAAGAAGCTATTAAGTATCCCAACACTGAGAGAAAGAGTTTAAAATTTACTTAAAAAATTACCCAGCACAATACCTACCCAATTCCCAAGTACAATGCCAGCCTTGGTATGTGTTGTTTTTCAAAACGGAACATGTTTCTGGACTCAGGGTTGGAGATATGTTCAAGAGTAAATCGTCCATATATATGCCACCTATTGCCCAACAGATCATTATTAAACAAATGCAATAGAAGTGTATCATCTAAATCGTCATCCTCTCCTTCAGAGTCTGAATCTATTAGAGCTTCCACATTGCGAATTTCTTCCATACTTTCGCCAATTACCTATTTTCTACTTATATTACTATGAATTCTATGATGTATTGTAGGTAATTCACACTGTATAATGTATACAAAACTTTTCACTTGTAGTAAAAAAAACTAAAAACAATTAATAAAAAAAAATCAATTATTATGTCTAACTACAAACAACAATAAATAGACGTTTCACGTCACCCACCCGGATACGTACTTCTAGTCAAAAATTTTAGTCGAGATGACGCGCTAAGGTGAAATAACTTGTGTTAATGTTTACACGTTGCCTTTACGTCCATGTCTACTTCATCTGTCTAATTAGTGGTCCCAACCACAGATTATCCAAATAGATGAAAAACTGACATAGGGGGCTCTGAAGGAGAAAATTTGACATTTCAAAAAAAACTCCCAAGCCCCCACCCCATCTAAAAAGTGCCGGTGTTGGCCGATTTCGGCGATTTCTACGCGGAAACAGCCGAAATGTCGAACTCGATTCGATTTGTTTGTATCGCAAAAATGGCGTCGTTTTTGTATTTATGAATATTATAATCTTTTAGTTTATTTCTGATTTTAAATATAAATTTAATACAAAATTTTCGGGTGTATCACGTTATTAAGTGGTTTGGTGTGATATGTGGGTAATGGTGATGTGCCTACCTAGAAAATAAGAGGGGCAGTGGCTTATCAACCATACCGCCGTGAAACGCGATGGCGGGGGCCCGCTATGCAGCCTATAAGGGGCCCTATGCGAAGCCGTTACTTGGTTGATTGAAACATTGATTTTAACAAGGCACAAAAATCAAATTTGGCGGTGGATCCCGCCACAGTAACCCAGATCCTCCTTAAGAATTAAAAAAAACTTAAAAGCAATGTCCAGTGTAGCAATGTAAGTAGGTTTGTAGTAGTAACCACTAAAGCTAATCTCATGCATAATTGTAATTTGAAAAAACAGTTTTGTTTTGTGTAGGTATTGGTGATTGTGATTCAAAGAACTACTTCTATGGAAGCAAGAAGGGACTGCAAAGCTATAATTAACATGGATTGATAAGTCAATATCAAACAGAATAGTCTACTTTAAAATTTGATTGTCTCTGCCCTGCTGTTTCTCAAAGGGTTGGACTGTTCACAAAAACCCAGATAGAAGATTAAAGTAAGTACAATAGATAATTTTTTTTGTTTTAGTAACTGCAATTTTATCACATAATAATAGAAATTTCTACTTACTTTCCATGCAATTCGTCGGAGAATTTGGTTACTTTGGGTTAGTACTTTTGTGGTAGGCTGAGTCTATAGTCTATAAAGTTATTAAAAAGATGCATGAAAAAAGGTCCACAGTTTGAATGCAAATGTGGAGATTTAAATTTGCTATAACTTTGTCCTTGACTCTGTCTCTATAATAAGTTGTGTCTTCTTCATTAGGCTTTACATGAATAAGGCAAAGTATTTTACTCCAATGTCCTGTTTAATAAATGTGAGTTGCCTCTGTCCCAAGAGTTAACTAGGAGGCAGCTGTATTTTCTCCCTATATTATTTTAAGACTTGGGGCAGAGTCACTTCTAAATAATTATAATTATAGAACATAAAGTAGTATACATAAAATGACTTCCTATAGACAGTACATAACTATAATAGCCACAGCTATTATAGCTTTTTCAATTATTAGATACCCTATTGCAAAACTAGAGCAATTTTTATGTCTGATGATTGGTAACATTTGTGCAGTTTGGTATGTTTTATTGGAAAAATGATGCAGTGAGTTTTGCACAGTGCAACATTTTCAGCATGAACTTTAGTAGCTATTCTTTTTTAGTTTAATCCTAGTGCAATCTCATGTTTTAATGATAATGTACTGGGGATATTATTTGAAGAGACTGGAAGTGCACTGTTGTTGTTTCAGTGCAACACTCATTTTTCTAATCAAAATTGCTATTAAAAATTATGTCATAATTGCATATAGGTAATGAAATATGAAAGTAATCCTATTATACATGACTTCAAATACTATAAAATTTGCAAAAAAATCAGTTTGTTTTAATGAAAAATAACAAAGGTCAAATATGTTTAGGTACATACGTAGGAAACCTCTTTTTTGTGTCCCAACTTCAAGTACAGGGGCAAATTTTATTAAAAAACAGAAAAATTTCCTACTCTTTAAAATTATTCCCACATTTTTTGGGGTGTTCAATATAAAACTTCATCTAGCAAGCTTTGAAATTTTTACAGAAAATGATGATGTACCTAATCAAAACAGGTGTACCATTTGCAACCTCGGTTATGATTAGCTGTTCTGTTATTTATGGTAATCCTGTGAATCCTGAAAAACCAGTTATATATGGAATGGTGCTTCTGAAAATGGTACGTCAAGAGTGTCTGTGAAGCTACCAAACAGGTTTTCTCAGTTAATCTGTCAACATTGTGTGTTTTTTTAATTGTTTATGAAATTTGGATTGTTTTTCATGGTTTATTAGGTATCAGGTCTCAAATATAAAAATAGTAAACCCAAGAGTAAACCATTTGTTGCTGAAAAGAGAACCCTGTATCCCGTTTTCTTTCTTTTTCTTTAACATTGTATGACAGCTGGTCACTGATGGTAGTGGTGGTAATTAATTGTGTTCCGAAAATAACCAGGTTTTCAGGAACCTTCGTATACCAAATGTCAAATCAGTTATTTACAAGGTGGTTAACCAGGTTTGGAAACAGTAAAAACATGCCCAAAGTAAATGGACTTCTGTTAGATGTCTAGTTTCTGTTTCTCCTGCTTTGTTAAATTTTTAAAAGGCCAAGCTTCAATGTCAAGTTCGAAAATATTACATCGTTTCTTCCTCAATTTACTTTATTACCTATGTTACTACAGCAGTAGTGAGCACTCATCATATGGCCCAACAGCTATACAATGCCTACTTTTCTGTTCATTTATACAATGTTCCATTATGCACAATATGTCCATGGGACTTTCTGCAAGGAAGGACTTGATATAATTTTGTTTATCCCCAGCAATTTGACCCTGAATGTGCAGAGTTTTCAAAGTGAAGCTCCTGACTGATGAAGATTTCAATCCCCCTAAAGAGCTTTGGGTCTCGCTACCCTGTTTGAGTCTGTACCCTTGTACAGCTCTGGAGGTGCAGAATATGGTTAAACCATATCTCACCATGGGCTATACTCGCGTGTGTTGTTGACTTGTCTAATACTTAAATTTTCTTTCGTTTAACTTTACTTTACTTTCAGTTTACCCTTGAGATGTAAAAGTGATTCTTAATGGCTGTAGAACACTCTGCTTCTACATTAATTTAAGGACCAACATATCTTTATTTGTTATTACTTAAGGTTTTAAAAAATGGACCGACTACTTGTAATCTAGTTAGACAAATTATTTCAAATCATTTTATCTTTTCTTGATGAATCCATCATAACAAAAAGTCACGATTTTTTGACACAACTTTTTGTTAACTAAGGGAATAGACAGAATTAAAAACTTACGTAATAAGTTTTATGCATTTTTCCTCATTCAGTTGGTCAAGAACAATATTTTGGCCATTCAGTTTAAGAAAACCCTTAAAACATAAAACCGATTGCTTAAGTTTTTAATTGTATCTGTGTCCTTTATGTTACTTACGAATAATGCTTTATGGGCCATTTGCGCCAAGCAATTTTTAAGTGTATCTAGTTAAGGCTTCCTTTATTGGCCCCCCCTTAAGGCCCTACCCTGGTTACTCAATGCTTATAACTATGGTTTAGGGGTCCTTAACTCTAGGTTAACCTAAATTTGCTTGGTATAAAGTATAAACAGAGTTAAGGTCCATTTGCACACCTTTTCTTAAAAAATTTGGTAAGTGACAGATCGAGTGACATCAATGCATTTTATATGAGAAATTTTAAGTTCCACCTTAGATCCACATTTTGGGGAAGGTGTGCAAATGACCCTAAATGGAACATTTTACTGTGAAGTTTAAGCATTTTGATAATAAAAATCATTCCTCAAAATTTGAATCTGACGCACTCAATAGATTTTTCGATATGTCCGCAGCATCTTGGGGGAAAGCAAAGCACTCCCCAATATTCTCCAATAAATGGCTGATCTTTCATTACAGAAAATTGATAAGCACTTCTTGACTTTGCCCGTTACACTAGATAATTTTGAACTAAAAGTCAAACAACATCTACTCATTTTATTTTTTGCGATATGGAAACACATTGTGTAACTACCAAGTCAAGTGTTAGGGGCGTAAAACTATTAGTATCACAAAATCACAATATTTTATATTTATTTCTTCTTAATGTGTATGTTTCTTTTTTTAGAAAAGCCCAAAAAGAAAACACTTTGTTCCTGATAATTCAGTCGGACACAGAGAATAATTTTAGAAGGTGTTATTTTGAGATGTTTATGTGTTTATTTGCTGATAACACAATTGAAATAGATCTTTTTTTCCTTTTAAGTTATATAAAAACGTAAGTTGTATATAATAAGACCTCAATGTTCGTGCATTTTAATGTTTTAATATAGGGTTGTCGTACATAGCAGTTTATTCTTTTAATAGAGCAGGTAAGTAAGTGGTTTTTGAAATTAAGGCCATTTCAAATTGATATTCATCTAGCTGGCTGGAAAATTATGTAATATTCACACAGTCTACTAGATGAATATTTATTTGATATAGTAGACATTACCTGTGGATAAAAAAAAAACCTATGTATGGACAATTGTTACGATTCAGGTGGGTAAATGATTAAGTTGATCGCTAATGGAAATGCAATGCGAATGCGCTGTGTCACTTGTCACCTGTGGCAGCTTTGGTTTGGGAGCAAAATTTGCCCTGCCATAAACGTCACTTCAGTTGATTGACTTTGACACTTACATCTATTTGGGTAATCTATCGTAGTTCGCACTGTTGTCCAATACACTGTCTTTCCAAGCAAAGCCAGAAAAGGGTCGAAGGACGATGATTATAAAATGCTGATTCTGCCTATTTATTTGTTTGGACACTCGAGCCTTTCACTTGGAATTAGTATTTGATTTAAGGTCTGGCGCAAGGCCCTTTACAATACGGTGCGATAATGGCCTAAACTTGTGTAAAGGGTAATCCGGAATTAAAAGCGATTTTAAGGACAAGTATGAAACGATGGATGTGATTGAAAACTAGCGAATAAGATAGATGTTAATTCCCACTAGGTCAAACTCTTTGGTAGTCTATAGGACGGGGGGGGGGGGGAGTTGTGCTTTGGAGATTCTTCTACTTCCATTTTAAAAATATATTAATAATTATGGTCTCGTTGCTCCACGGAATATCTGGGTAACTTGGAACCAAACCACAAGCGAATGTGTCCCAAGCGAAAACTGAAACCTGGATAGTTAGTGGTTTTTCGAGAAAGGCACTTTTAAATGGAAATTTGGATACATGAATGATCTCTCTAGGACATTTTAAAGAATATTTTAAGCGGTCGATTTCAAATATTTCCTTTCTTTCAATTGAACGATATCTTTTTGTGAACTTTAGTTGAAGCAAACTAACTTTGTGTTGAAACAGACCCTTTTAACACGGATAACTGCGGTAAAACTTTTACAGACAATAGTGCGGTAAAGTGCAACTTACAACTCACAATTGCTCAGTGCCGTGAAGATAGCAATATTTTGATACACTTCTATTCTAGCTATTTTTGCGAGAGGAATGTAATTAGTAAGTAGAGCGAGAACTTTTCTCTGTATTCTATAGTTTTTTGGAGGTTCAATATGATAATGAACAAGTGAAGATAATTGGATTATTCAACGTCTCATTTCTTTTTGGTTCCCAATAGTAAAGAAAATTGGGTACAATGAGGCTATTTTTTAAATTACAAAACATCATTTTCTAGTGATTTATCTTAAATCCAATATATCCACTTTTTTCCTAAATCGCAAAAAAAAAACAAAAAAACCCTTTTTTATTTGCCAAAATTCTGCATTAATTTATTCCATGCAAGTGCAGCAGATTTCGCAATTTTTTCTCTTTTCGTCAATTAAATCCTGATTTCGTTGTTCGAGACTGCAATTTTGTAGGCTTTCGTTGCTCGGTCAGTGTTTGCTTTTGGAAGTTATATGGAAAAATGTGTTTTAATTACGACGAGTCTAGGAACGTAGAGAGAGAAAAGTCATTTTGGCGTTGATTTTAGTGGAAGTTGAGTGCTTCGATTAAATATGGGGTTTTTAGCGGTTCGGAAGCGGCAATTATGAGATATTTAACGATCAATGTTGGAGGTATTCGATAGAGGGCGTCAATGGTAATGCTTGCAGTGGTCTTTGACGATATAGAAAAGGGAAAGTAATAAACCCACCGCGAATTGCTGTGCATTCGCTCGAAATTCCTAACTCCGTGATTAGTTATTAAATTTCTGAAAAGCACCCGAGATCAACGTCCCACTCATAGTATGGTTATTAGCAGAGTTGTGGCTGGTGAACGGTTCTAATCACATACAAGTCCACAGAATTCAAAGAAAAATATGTTTTCTCCATGAAACGCTATGCAGATACATATTTCATTAGTGACATTTAAAAATAAAATTATATAATATTCTTTGGAGAAAGAATAGAACTCGACTAAACAATTAATTTATTAGTGCAATCGAAAAATTATTATCGGATTTCCGCATCGAGGTAGATAAAAAGCAATTCAACTTAGAATACCTTTTGTTATGAAGCAACACGATGTTAGCACCTTCTGCTAATTTATTTCAACTTTTTTATCAATAATAACAAATATTTCATTATTTGTAAACAAATTTTTAACATCTCGACGACTCGATGACTATTATTCCATAACGACTTTGTTCGGACCACCGAAAACTCCCCCATACCTCCCTTGTTGAATGAACGAAGAGAAGAAAAATATATAAGGGAAATGTAGCCTCCAGCCCTTTGTTTATATACTCTAGGGCCTCGTCGTCAACTCACCCTATGCTCGTTAAAAATACGTATTGCTTCATTGCCTAAAAATATGTTTGTACTGGAAAAAAGGAGGATTAGCAATATTATAGGTCTGTTGAAAGACGTTTGTTTCCCTGCCGAAAGCCAAATGGATTAGGTCAACTAGCAATTCTTCGTCAATGAGCAATAATAAGCTGCTCTTGATGTTAATTTTTATTCAATATAGCTTAGATCTTGGTGCAAAGTATGCAGGGTCTTTTGAACGTGGAAAAAAAAACAAATTTAACACTATGTTCCCGAGAGTTTTATTATCCCGCTTCCACCCTCGTTTTTTATTCCTCCACCGCCGAAACAAAAAAACACCTGTTTTCCCAATGCACTGCAAATCCCCTTCTTAATAAATGGTCGCGCAAGATGTGTACCCCCATCAGAGTTCCCCAGCCCCGTATCAAGTCACCCCTAAAACTGCATCAAATGCTTTGCATAATTGCCACTCCCACATGGCGTGGGGGCATGATTTCAGTTCCTTAAATGAATTATTCTCTTCACGGCTGGCTTTTCCCCCATATAATCGTGTATTACGACTTTGATGTGGCGAGGTGGAAGAATTTCGGTTTAAAACGAGTTTTTTTTTAGGAAGTGTGTGTTAACAGATGTGTTTAAGATACTTAGTGCAAATGCTCCATCAGTTTTGCTACGAACATTCTTACTAAAAAAAAAAGCTTAGGAGAGCTCAGGACTAAGCTAAAATTACGATTAAGGAAATTTGATTTTAAAGTATGGTATAACGTAAAATACATCTGATATGCTGTACTTGTAAAGTGATTCGTTTCTTTTAACTAAATTAAATTTTATACGAAGATGGCTATATTTAGACAAAAAAAAAATATCAGAGGTGATTAATCAGATCAACAAGTATACAATAATTGAATTTAAATTGCCAAAGAAAGTCTTTGACATATTATGGCATAAACCACATAGTTTAACTAGGCTTTCTGTAGATATAAGATCAAGAAACTGGAGTCCTACAACCCTACCATGTTGGTTAATGATACCACTTGAATTACTCCAAAGTCTTCTACTATTATAGACTAAGTCGTCGAAAATATTATTATGAGGCGATGGCGTTGATTGTGAGGTTGTGAGACCTTTGATACTCTATTTTTGTCATATGCCTCCCTCTGGCTTCTGTTCACTCTTTGGCGGCTTTCGTACGTCAGAAGTTTTTCGCTGCAGCATCTGAAGCTTAATCATCGTCCTAAAAAGAGGTGGTTTACCGCAGGAATTTGCTTCAAATCTCTGGTGCTCTAAGAAGGGCGTAAATTAACATAAGTTTATAGGGCTATACTATTGGTATGCTTGGTACAAGAAAGTCAAAAGACTATGATGCGAAATGCTAAGAGGCCTATTACTCAACATCCTGGCTACTAGAAAATGTGTAGCGGGAGGCATGGTTAATTATAAATGAGATCAGTACCCCGCGTTTATTAGAAAACCTCATCTAGAAAGTAACTAGTAGGGGGAAGCGAACAAATGTAGACTTCATCGATAAAGACTTTTTAATTTGCTATTGCTGCTGAGTGAGGTCCATTTTAACGACTAATCGTTAGTCCGCCATCAAATTGGTCTGATACTGACGTACCTGACTCTTTACAGTTTTTTCGCCTACCTCTTTTCACAAAACAAAGTGGGAGATTTCCTCCTTGAAAGACAAGAAGTCGTATGGAGATGACGGTGTCGATTTGAACTTTTGGATCGTTTCTACCTTGTCTTTAAATAGCCGAATTTATTCCAATTGATATAGGTAATCACGTCTCCCATCTACTTACCGTCCTATTTCCTTGCTGCTCGCTCTTTAAAGACTGGATGAGTAGTTAGTAAAGTGCTAAACTCTTTCTGACACTCTCTAATAATTTTGCTGCTAATCGGTATGAATTTTTGTCCAACAGCAACATCTCAAAACGATGTTTATTTTGTACAGTTGGATTGCTGAAAGAATGCCGATCCGATGAAATTATGCGACACGTATGTTAGATTTGCCTACCTATTTTACATCCAATAATAAGAAAAGAAACAACAGATAAAATATTGTCTGGTGGTTACGCAATACGTTCTCGAGAAATAGAATTGTGAGTTTATACCTGTGCCAGAATGACGTGTTTTCCTTAATTTTTAAATCGCAATTTTTCTGCCTTTTTTCACTGATAAAGTGCATCAAATAGCCAAATCCGTTCTTTATGGAATGACGGGTTTTACAGTCTTCTAATTGGTGAGAATATGCAACCTAATTCATAGAATAGATCGTGCTTTGACCAATGTAAACATCCGAGTTTCTGGGCCTGTTTCCAGTCACGGCAACGGACCAATTTCGATCTGCACTGTTATGTGAAAAATTGTCTCTTTATTCTGTAAATCTAAGTCTAACGTAGATCAATTGTGCAGGTTCCTGATTTTTAGATAATGCCAGTTAAACAAACATCAAGTTTCAAGCGCAGCAACTTAACATATTAAATACCTACACGTACCCACTTTAAAATGGAGGAAAAAGATGACGAGCTCTTGGAATCGGTTTCATCAGTTCAACAGTGGAGAGAGGTACTAAGAAACATCTGTATTTTTTCATGTTGCTTTTCATTAATTATAAAGAATACTTATTCTAGAGTATAAGTTGGTCTAGTAATTATAGAATAATAGTATTGCTACCCAGAAGAGAAAAGAATGTCATCCAGCTGTTTCGTCAAAAGGAAGAACCTCCATGCGCATAATAGGATTAAGAACCACTTTTGAGACCCTCGGAACTACGAAAATAGCGATGTCTAAATAAGGAGGGCCCAGAATTAATCTAAATGCGAATGAAGAGTTTGGAAATTCAAAGTACTAAAAGAAACTGTTGATATTAACGATTGTGAAATACAGATATCCATCATAAAACGTTTAAAACGATTTTAGTTGTTACAAAAGAAACCCTATACCACAACATTTCCTCACGATTATATCGCTGGAAAGGGAAGAAAAAAATCCCTATAGGCCATAGACAGAAATTAAGTTGAGGAAAAATTGGACCTCCAAACCACTCCCTGTTCAAGAGATCAACCTCCATTAATCGATTCTCAGGCCACCAATGTAGTGTGAAGCAAGAAGCACGCAAGAAGTAGAAGAACCAAGTAAATTGCAAAGCTCAAGAGCCCTCTAAAACGAAGCACTAAAAACACACAGTTGGAACCACACACCAGTCCTACCAATATATGTACTTACGCAAACAGACCCCTCCCGGACCCACAAGATATCAATAAGTGGACAATACATGCCAAATAAAATGATCCCCACTATGACAGAAAATGAAAAAATTTTCGGAACTAAGCACGCAGTGATGAAATTATCCTATGGAGGCAGATGATGCTAGAACGGATCAAGTCCATGAACCCAGGCCCAGAAAGCATTACCAGCTAACTGATGTCAATAACAGCGGAAATTGCCATTGCTTTAGTACCAGGAGATCTAATAGCCTTGCAGTTCATATGGGATAAAAAGAGAAGACCGAACGAAGCGCGCAAGTAGAGCAGGCAATCTAAAACAACTAGGCGGCATCATGTATAAATAAGGTAAGAGTACCTGAAGGGCGCAAAGGCTCTGAAAGCGTGCCACACCATCAACCCATACCACAAACATTTTAAGACCTAAACACTGCCTAATAACCAGAAAGAGGTACGATTACTGTTATAATCCACACAAACTCGACAGGAGCAAATCTTTTACAGGACCTGAACAAGCCTATGGGACTCTTTTGAAAAAGTAATCAAGGAAAAATAATAATTGGCAACCAACTTCGCAAATAAGTAGGTATGGTGAGACAACAGCCGCCATTATTAAAGGGAAGGTTGCCCCTGCTGCAAAATTTGAACTAGAAAAATCAGTGCTAATGTCTTGTATATTAAATGGAAAATAAAAGTAACAATTGAGGGTTAAAGTCCCTTTTAGCTTTACAGGAATAACCTAATTATATTTCTTTTATTCATGAGCAATATCTATAATACCATTTGCCGTTTACTTAAAACTGAGTCCAGAGTACAGATAATGCGGGATTGGAATCACACCCGCTTATGGGTTAACGTAACTCGAAACTCAACCCAGAAAACTTTAATTTGATTTATATGAAATTTATAACCTTGCAATGACGTCACACCGGCATTCTCTTAGCGATCCACTTGTATGAGATTTGCTTGACTTTTTGAATAAGCAAAATATCTCTGCAATATAATTCTGCAACTTTTCTAAGGCTTTGAGAGAGCTATTTGCATATGCTTCGATGGAGCTCTCGTTGGGTAATTTTGCAGCAAATTTTCTGATCCTGTATGGTCTATTCATTTGGGTTTCGCACCAACGGGTCAAGTTAGGTTTGTCCCATGGTTCTGTTCTGAGCCCGATCGTTTTTCTCATATATGTTAGCCACTTAACTAGGTTCGATATTTTGAAGCCATTTACTTTTGTTTGCAGATGATACCTCTGTGCTGTGGAGGAGCCTAACTTTTGATCGGCTTCTCTACGATGTGTCCAGTGGTACAACGCAAATCGTCTATGAATGTGTCCAAATCCCAATTATTGATTGTGTTGAATTGTGAAGCGGATTATTTGGCTTTCGTGCGTGCATCAATTGATCATGTGAGTGAGGCTCGTTTCCTCGGTTTATATATTAATTCTTGATCTAAAATTTCAATATCATATTCTGAGCCTGCTTTTAAGATCCATGGCCGGCAACCGTTGTGTTTGTTCTACGAACAAGACTCGGTAACAATGTTTTGTCTATTTATCGCTTGTCCAATAATATATGAAATTTGGCTTACCCTTCTGGAGATCATGCTCACGAGGCCTGTTCGACTCGTTTCTTGTTCTGTAGAAAAGGGCAAATTAGAAATCTATCTAGCACTAACTCAAAGAGCTCATTGTCGCCTCCATTTTCGGACTTAAGGAATCCTCACGCTTCTGTCGTTGTTCATATTGAAGGCAGCATATAAAATTTCACAAATATAGATGGCGGTTTCCTCTGGGTTAAAAGTTGTCACGTGTTTTCACCTTGCGCCAGTCCCTCACTTTAGTTTCATAAGAGGATTTATACCATCCAATGAAATTAAAATATACAATGGCGTCGATGGATGACGCGAATATCAATTTTAAGATCTACAACGTTTGAGTCACCATCAGTTTCGAAAAAGTCTATTTTCTCTAACATTTTAGGATGAAATGGATTCCGCTTGATGATTTAATTCAATGTTCTATTCATGATCGATGCAGTACGATCACAGAAACATATTCGTAGGCTAAAAATGGCTTCCACATGCGTTAATTATACCAGGTGAATGAAAAATGCTAAACTTGTGTCACATTTTTAATCAGATAAAATATACACCCATGATCGACATTATTTATAAAAGTTGTTCTCGTTTTCAAAATGGGCGAATGGAAACGTGTTAAACCAAGTCTTTTCTCGGTATAAGTCATTTTTAGAGCATAAATATGTTTTCCGCGATCTTACTTCATCAATTCTGCATGGTGCATTGAAAAAAAAAACGTCAACTATAGTTTAAGACTTTTTCGAAAATATGGTATATTTATCGAACTGGGCAATATATCGAAAAAAAACTCAAACGTTTCGCAAGGTGTTACATCGTTCTTTATAGACCTGTAACAAAAAATTATTTTTGATTTTTTTTTTAAAGATATGCAAACGAAAAGTATCAGTAAAATTACCTTATTTTTTCGATCTTCAACTTACTTTGCCTAAACATATTACATAAAATATCAAGGACAAATCTACTCAAATTCACTTTTTTCGAAGGAATAAATCCATTGGTCCATTTCAGAGTTATGCTCCTTCAAACTTGGGGCAAAAATCGAGTGTTGCAAAGCAATCAATCCGCCAGCAGTTTAGATCAATGACAATAATTAGGTTCTAAAATTTACTGTCGGTTAAATAAAATAAATTCTGACTAAAAGTTGTGTAGTTCACAATCCTAATCTCGACATCGGTGACTAGTATAAGATACTATAGTCGTTTTCAGGAAGATATTCATCTAGCCAGCCATGGAAATATCGGTTTTGTAGTGGCAGTCCTTCTTCCAAACATTTTTCAACTGAAATCTGGGGAAATTCTTATTTTCTATTGGTATCAATCACATTATGTCAAAATTTAAGAAATGGCATGACCCTTACTTTCTATCCTTGTCTTCTGCATGTATTTTGAGAAAGAGAGCGCAATATTACGTCCGTCAATTCCTTGGATGCAATATGCAATATACATCTTTGTAAATATTGTGAATCTAATTCTCATATTTCTTTTTTTCTTATTCCAATTTTTGTGAGTAATTTTCAAATAACTACACCGCATATTATCATCAAACAGTCCTTTATATGACTACTTTTATACTCAACAACTTATATAGTGAAAGCAAAAAGTGAAATAAACCTACGACCTACCACGGATTTGATCCCTTACAGAATGAAGCAATTTTTTAACAATTTCCTTAACTCCAGTAGGAGAGCTGCAGCTGCATGCATCGACTGCTTTTTGACTTTGTATGAAGACTGAAGCAAAGTGTTCGATGCTTGAGAAAAAAAGAAGAAAAAGAATTGCCCAGTTTCCAGTATTCAAGTGACATCTTCAAGGTGCTACTGAATGATTTTGTATTATCGAAATGAAGAATGATCATTTGACCATCTCAATTATCTGTGAATGTACCAAAGGAAGGATGAACTAACCTGAACAAAAAACGTGTGTTTCTGTTTATAAATTAAGTGTTCTGTTAAGTGATTGTGTGGGAACCAATTTGAGGGTGACCATTGTGGTCTCAGTTATACAGAGTGCTAATTAAGTGTTAATCTATCCGAAGGATGAATATAACATTTGTCAAGAAAGTTTAAAGAGTTGGTAGTCACCAATTTGTCGATCAACCCATCTGCATACTAGTTTCAGGGTCTACTCCTCATTAGTACAGCTTTGGCTTCTCAACAAATTGACCATGTGTTTGCGGCTTAAAGCCAAAAATCTATGGATGCTCTGAACAACATCTCACCATTTGTCAAAATTACACTAAGTTTTTATATATTATCATACTCCTGATTGCTAAGGACTGGACCTCAAAAGGGGCCTCTTGAAGTTTACAATCCTGGGTTCTAATATTTAAATCACCATACATTTTAAGTGTTTTGTATAATGTATTACTACAAAGACCCTCAATATGCCTTTGAAGTGGATCTTCCATTCTTAGAAAAAAGCCAGCTGCATGTGTAGGGAATTATTTTCTTCTGCAAATATTATTTTTAATTATACTTGAGATTTTAACAGAAACCAAGCAGAAGCCTTTTATTTTATGTTCTGTCATTGTTCTTTCTCATAACTCATTTCATTAAACATTCCAAAACAATACACGAGTGAGTTTGAAAGTTTGTATCCAAATCACAAACTCTCAAGTGCATCTTTTGAGCCCAAGGTATGTTCTAGAGCCCACATTGAGAAAAAAATGTTCACAAACAACTCGGTGACCTTGACCTGCTCTATACGCTTCCGAAATCATGTTAAGGTAGACATCCTGTAGTGGAAAGTAAAGTCCTAATATCCAATATAAAATATTTATACTATATTGTAATCAATAAAAACTACCAATATGTGTGTTATAATTTTTTAAATATTTTCCAAAATGTGTACCGGTTGGTTGTGAAGTTTTCACAGAATAGGGTAGAACAATGAAGGTAGCTGGTACTTTATTACTCCAGCATTCTTGTCTCCTGATAATTCACAGCCAACTTAATGAGTTTTTCCATTAAACACACTATACTTGTTTTGCTTTGTATATAAAATAAAAAAGTTCTTACAACTTCAACAGCATTTTTATTCCAGGTATAGTAAGTTAGTTGCAAAGGGGGTTCTTAATTTCAAACTAATAAATAGCCTTTACTTGTTTCTAAAAGTTACTTCAAATTCTATGCATATAAGTTCCTCATTTCACCTGAGTTTATAAGAAATGGCCCCCAGCTTATATGCCATTTAGTTTTAAAGAATTGTAGTTCTCTTAGTTGAAAAGTTGTTCCATTCCACCAAGAGACCATTCAAGAATGATCTATCATTCTTGACAACTCACTAATATGATATTGAAATAAACAATGTGCTTGTCCAGAGTGGTTCTGCGACCGTCAAGATGGTTCCTCATTTCAATTTGAAATGTTTGCTAGTGAGTTGGCCAAAATGATTTTTTTTAAGGTTCTGCAATGGTTCTCTAGCATTTGTTTAAAGGTGGTAGACAATGATGTATTATTAAATGAAACATCTTGGACTTCCATTGTCTTTATTGAGTTTTTTCACGACGTTTCGAGCAGTGGAATTTCTGCTCGTTTTCAAGTTCATTTAATGGTTCTCTAGCATATTGGAACAAACCTCATATTAAATTACTATACAAATGTTTTAGTTTCTTGATATTTAGGTAGTTTAAGAAATTAAATGCTCAATTAGGCAAGACATCTTTTTGTGCAAGTAATTTATAACTTAAAATCAATAATCATATATAGTTAACAAACAAAAATACACTTCTCTAAATACCGACATATACAACTGAAAATGTCAACGTTTATAAGTTGACCTCCAATAATGGAGCTATACCCAAATGACAACTGAAATGATATAACAGTAAATTCATCTGGTAGGAAATATTCTTTTCTTTATGATGAGGAATAATCTCGACTAATATTAACTCGATCCATAGTGATCATCGAGGAACATTATGGATGGTGTATGGATATAGGAATTATGGATGGCATATGGCATATAGGTAACCTATATGAAAAGGCCACTGGGACTCTCACCACGGATCCTAATCACACAATCCAAATCATATGGCAGTACCAGTACTTAAATTCAGTCTGGTAGAAACATAATCTTTTCTCAGGTGATGTTGCTGTGTTTGGACCAATTTTTAATTGACTGCAATCTGCATTCAATTTTAAGCTTGGAAAGTGGTAAACTATATAATATTATGTAAGACATAGGCATAAGCATAGTTAAATGTATGGTCTAGTCCCAGGGCATTTGGACACTAAGGTAATTTCTGGGTGAGTATATTTGGTACTTTTGGAAATCTTGTTCATGGTTGATGGTCCAGTTCAGTCCTTCTCTCATCAATAACTGCTTGAATGTGGTCTTCCCGTCTTAATTTTTGTAACTCTCCTCTGGCACCTTATTTTGCAGAAGTTGAAAGTTGCAGGTTGCAGATGAGTTTTCTGGATCATGCGTGTGAATTGTGTGTGTGATGAAATGAGAATTGGATTTGAGCAAAATTTGAGAAATAAAGTAGTTATGTTTGAAAATTACAAAATTTGAGGTTAAAACCCGATAAATTCGTTCGTTAAGCTCGATTCGCACCAGTCTCCGATCTAGTAACTTTTCAATTGTTTTTAAAAGGTGCGTTTAAAATGTCACGGGTGGCTAGATGAATATCTTCCTGAAAACGACTCTATCAGTATAATTCTTTGTTTAAGATGTTGCCAATGATTGTTGTGACAAATGACATATAGCACTCTTTGTAGCCATTATCATTTATTTTTTCGTTTTTAATCTATTTCTGTATTCTCGGTTTGTATAGGCGTTCCTTGATAAAAAAACAAACATTTTTGGGTTTTAAAATAAATTGAGTGATAATGCACTGCATCTTGTGTTATTCTAACAGGTTATGGACACCTGTGATTTTTGCTGTGACTTTTGAATCAATATTAAAGATAAGTGTAGCGTTTAGAGCTTTTATTGTTGAACTCGAGCTGGTATCCTCATGAAAATGTAAAAACCAAATGGGATTCAAACAAGCTTCGAGAAGCTGGACGAGTAAACTACAACAATTTGAAGTTCGGGACGAAGATAGCTTCAATACACGAACATTTATGATTTATGGAAATAGGTCTAAGATTATTTTGAATCAGACAGAGAGAGAGGGGACCAACAGGTTTTGGTCAAAATATATCTCATAGTAAAACTATTAGCCCATCCTCATGTAAGGTATGACCCCTTGATAATAGCAAAAAGAGCCCTGGTGCGATTCCGTGAAAGCCTAATGAATGCAAGATCACAAGTACAATAAAGAAGATAAAAGCGAAGCCTTTCTTTACTCAAAAATAAGTAATCGGAGTGTCCTAGATATAAACCAGAATACAAAAATATAATAAACCAGAGGACAATTTTTTGGATAGTAAAAATCACGAAATGAACAATGATCCTAGGAGCACTACAGGCTGTGGTGCTGCCAAAATGGCGGCAATATGGAGTCCTGTTACTGATTTATAGAGTTGGGAGCCACCAAAAGCAGTTCACTGAATTTGAATGTCAATAAGATTTATAAGTCGTTGTGGTAGATAATCATAGACTACCTAGTACCGGCGATGGTTCTGTGGAAGTGGAAACCATTCTTTGGCCAAAATCCTCTTCGAAGGTGATTTTTTATGTACCAGAACTCAGAGCTACTTTACTTTTGGTCAGTAAAATGGTGGAAAAAGATCATGCTGAAGTGTTTAACAATCATGGTTATACAGTACATGATTTAAGTGACTGCAATGTTGAAGGTGATATCGTGGTGACAGTTTCATTCAAGTGTGGGCTATATAAGTTGGATTTAAGAGAGGAGAAAGTTTTTTTTATAAATACCAAGAGCTCACATGATCTTTGACGTCCAAGCTTAGGACAGCTAAACAGGGTAACATGAACCTGAACGGTATGGTGTCTGGCATAGATTTAGAAGAGAGAATAATCCTTGGCATCGAGGGTTAGGACACCTAAATAGTCTAAGAATGATCCTGCCTGAGAATGGTATGGTATCTTACATGGATTTTGAAGGTGGAGTATTACAGAAAAACTTTTTCTAGAACCAGCTGTAGTCGTGCTAAAAATGCTCTTGAATTAACTAACACTGATTTGAGTGGGTTTATGCCAAAAGCATCATGGGGGGAGCAAGGTACTTTCTCAACTTTATTGACTACACTAGGAAAATATTGGATTATTTTCTAAAATTTAAATAAAAGTTAATCCCTGGATGAGGATAAGATTGGATTAAGTATTGAGAGAATCCGGAGTGGCAATAAGACGGAATATGTAAATAGGCATTTTGAACATTATCTCAAGTCCAAATGCACAGAACATCATCAAAGAACTTTTCGGTGCACACTACAGCAAAATGGTATGGTCTAAAGAATATATAGAACCGTAATTATGAAAGCAAATCGTTTAATTGAAAAATGTAAAAAACGGGGGGGGGGGGATGGTGAATACTGCCATATATTTAAAAATCAGGTCTTTATATTATATTAGTCTTAGTCTTAGTCTTTATATTATATTAGATTATTAATCTTAGACCTATTTCCATATTTATTCTGTAGTGGGATAAACACCTGAATAAAAATGGAATGGCAAGAAGCTACAACAAAGAGATTTTGATGCAGAGCTGAGGACCACGTCACTTATTAAAGAAAAATTTTTGATGTGAATAGGCAAAATTTTTTTGTTGGTTACTGTGAGGCCACTAAAGAATATGGGCTTTTCAAGCAAGAAGATCTCATAGAAATACCTGGAGATGTAGTTTTCTTTGAAAATTGTGATTTACCAACAACGATGTCATCAAAGGAGACAAATCAACATCTAATAATATCTAATGTAATCCCGTGACTGGACAAGTTTTGGAAGACAACAAAAACATAACTCAGGCATTCGCTGAAGACATTGAAAAACCAGCAAGTTCGACCAGCGACAACAGTGTTATTTCGCGTTTGCAGAACTTGCAGAACAACCAATCAGGGGCTCTGCAAGGCTTCCAAAAGGTTTCCTGAGCATTAATTTATCCTCAACACTTTAAGTCATTTCATCCCCGACCAGAGTGGCTCCATAATTTATTTCACTCCTACAATTTAAGTGAGGAAACTCTTTTTGAAATTTGCAAATCGTTAGGAGACAACACCTTGTACATACTCAATCTAGTAGTTGAATTAGTAGTGTGTTTTATGTTTTTTGAATATGAAAAAGCCTACATAAATATAGGTCTGGAATCGGTAGACGAAACGAAATAGGTAAGTCGTCGAGATAAAATGAAGATAACTGTTAACAACAGAAAGCAGAGTTTTTGTTTCAAACCACAATGGCGAGGGATGGAATAGACCACGTTCAGCATTCATTAGATAAATATGTTGATTCTTAACGAGCAACACAAGCTTGGAGCATACTCCCGTTAGGTACATTTAACAATTAGTAATTGGACTTTATTGTTTTAATGGCTAAAACAAGTTTTTGTTACCCAGTAGAGAGTTGTGCAACGGGGCAGAACATTGGCTCTTATTAATAAAAAGAGCTGTCAACATAATTCATATTTGGAAAGTAAATCCACCTCCCATTCAACTTTGCTTACTCAATGAGTAAATGAGGTCGCTGATAACTACCGAACAACGGATTCCACTAAAATGAAAAATGCGAAAACTCTTTAGTCCAATTTATTTCTAGCTTTAACAAGAGGGCTGAACAATGTGATAATAGGGTGCACGGACCATCTG
Source organism: Taphrorychus bicolor (assembly GCA_951812265.1). Taxonomy (NCBI): domain Eukaryota; kingdom Metazoa; phylum Arthropoda; class Insecta; order Coleoptera; family Curculionidae; genus Taphrorychus; species Taphrorychus bicolor. Next base: position 37,152,094 of record OX638297.1, read on the forward strand.
GCATTGGTATAAAAACGAACGAGATATTAAATTTTCTAATAGGGCGTAGGAAATGTGATATGCCAAAAGTTATCGAACTGGATCGAAATAATAGGTACGTTTTTACATTTATATTGCTTCGTTAGAAATTATTCCAGGTCGTAATTCCGCTCGAACGGTGCTACGGCATTCGGTGGAAATCGTTTTGTTGTAAAAGTGAACAAGGGATTTTTTTTAATGGTATCGGAAGCGTAATCGACGGTTTATTATTCATAATTGAACAAGTTTTAACTTCAACCTTTAACATAAAATGTTATTTTGTTTCCTGTATTTTTTTAGATTATTAAAAAATAGAATTTATCTTGAAACTTTCTGATGCTAATGAGAAACTTAAAGTTTTAAATTGGTTAATATTATAGAATATTTGAAAAGTCTAATCTCTATATCTTTAGATTGCTATTACTAAAGCTGGTATCTTAATCATGATGCCATCATATACAGGGTGACATTGAAAAAAGTTCAGTGCATAGTAAGACGCAACAGAGGAAGTCAAAGTAATTAAAAAACTTCTTATACAGTTTTGGCCAAATCCCCTTTGTTTCCGAAATACCTCGTTCAGATATTATAAAAAAAATAAGTTTTTGAATTTCTCCAAGATGAGTTACGATGTCAAAAATTATATCGTGCAGTTTATTATTGTTGGTATCAAATCAATAATTGAATAAAATTGTCGCATTTTTTATTCTAATATGGTATTAATTACTTTGATACAAATTTAAATTTTTCTGCGCTGTGCGTAAAAATGGCTTTATTTTTTTTTACTTTTTTTGCTGAAAAGAGATTCTCTTTGCTCCTAATTACAAGAAAAATACAATCTGATTTTTGATAAAAAAAAACCGGCAGCGTGCAATTTTTTTTTGAAAATAAGTAATGCCGTTTCTATCCGCACGTCAGCTGTCAACCTATAAAAAATTGTTTTTTAATTTACCGACAGTGACGGTTTCAAACCGTAAAATTTTGTTTTAATATTGTTGCGAACTCGGGGTTCAATAATTCCAGTGTAACGATTTAATACGAAAACACTATTTATTAACTCCACAAATACACACGACTACTAAATAACTCACTACTTAACACTTTATAGCCTTCTATTATCGCTTCGTAACTTTATCTTACTTATAGCTCGATTAAAATACGACTACTCCTTAATCGCCGCTCTATGCGCCTTTTATATACAATCCTAAAATTACAGAAAAACCTAGAAAGTTCTTTATAAGAATTCTTGAATAATCTCACATAAAAAAAAACGGTTGTAAACAACTGCCTTCTAGATTAAGCCAGACGAGCAATAAATCACTCGTGTCAGCCATGACGCAGCGCGGATAGGTCGCGAAGCTCCACCAACCAACACGCTCCCATGCGTTGCCCCGCCTCCCATGCGGCGTTGCTGCGATCGTAACATTGCCCTCCTCCTAAGTCTGTTCGTCCCGAACAGATAGAGTTCCATGGTGTCGTGCTAATCGATCCAAATGAACGACCTTCATCTTTGACCTAAGGGTCCGCTGGATCCTATACACCACATCATTAATCTTCTTTATAATTGTATAAGGTCCTTCCCAATTTTGGCTAAGTTTGGGCGACTTCCCCACCTTTCGCCGCGGATTGTATAGCCACACCAAATCACCATCCTGGAAGCCGCGGGAGTTAGCTAGTAAGTCATATCTTGCTTTGGCTCGATCACTGGATATCCGCAGTTTATTCCTGACTTGCTCATGAACATTGTTCAGCCTCTCCTTAAGCTCCTCCACAAAATTCTCAGAGCTGAGCGACTCTTTTTCTGGTGTTCCATACATCAAATCCGCAGGAAGCCTCATTTCCCTTCCGAATATCACTTTCGCCGGAGTATAACCAGTGGCTTCATGCGTAGAGCCTCGGTATGCCATCAACATGAGAGGTAGATGTTGGTCCCAATCACACTGATGATCTGCCACCATTTTAGACAGGTAATGTTCCATGGTCCGATTAAACCTCTCTACCATCCCATCCGACTGTGGATGCAAAGGAGTTGTCCTGGTCTTGCGAATTCCGAGAAGTTCCATGACCTTCTGGAAAACAGCCGATTCAAAATTTCGGCCCTGATCAGAATGAAGTTCGAGAGGGACCCCAAATCTGCAGAACATTTCATTTACTAGCACCGTTGCCACAGTCGTTGCTTCTTGATTAGGCAGGGCGTATGCTTCAGGCCATTTAGTGAAGTAATCCATGGCGACCAAGATGTATTTATTGCCCGACTCAGTCTGAGGAAACGGTCCCGCGACATCAATTGCTACCCTCTCGAATGGAGCACCTATAGTGTACTGCACCATCCGGCCGCGTGATCTTGTTCGAGGTCCTTTTGTGGCACAACAAACTTCGCACTTGCGGCACCAAGATTCGACGTCTTCATGATAATTCACCCAGTAGAACCGCTCTTTAATTTTGGCCAAGGTTTTATTGACCCCAAAATGACCTCCACTTGTTCCGTTGTGCATTTCCTGTAGTACATCTGATTTTCTGCTATCAGGAACAACCAACTGACTGACTACGGACTTGCCATCCAGACTCTCCCACGCTCTCTTCAGTAATCCATTTTCTATTTTAAGAGAGTGCCACTGGGCCCATAGCGCCTTCAGGTTTGGACTTTTACCAGCAATTTCTTGCCATTCTGGTCTCTTGTCGTCAGTCTTTGCAGAGAGGATGGGTCCAATATCTGGATCATTCATTTGTTCTTCTCGAAGGGTCTGTGTGGTCCAGCCATCGTTTATTTCCACCGACGTTCTCCGTACAGAAGGAAGTCCCTCACGCTGCTCAGTTTTTTGACAATGCCGACAATCTTCTTTACATGGCCGTCTAGACAATGCATCGGCATTTCCGTGAGACCTTCCTGGTCGATGTTCAATTTGGAAATCGTACTGCTGCAGGCGCTCTATCCATCTGGCTATTTGACCTTCAGAGTTTTTCATCTGTAATAACCATTTCAAGGCTCCATGGTCAGTTCTAATCAGGAACCTTTTTCCATATAAGTAGCGATGGTAATGTTCGACTGCTTTAACAATGGCCAACAGCTCCTTTCTAGTGACGCAATAGTTTCTTTCTGGCTTACTTAAAGTCTTACTGTAGTACTCAATAACCTTCTCTTGCCCGTTTTGTCTTTGAGAGAGTACTGCACCTAGACCACAGTTACTTGCATCCGTGTCCAGAATAAACAGTCCGTCCTTTATAGGGTAAGCCAAGATTGGACTAGAACAGAGGGCAGCTTTAAGCCTTGCAAACGCCTGACTGCAATCGTGGTTCCACAAGAACGGTGTTTTCTTTTCTGTTAATTTGTGCAGCGGTTTTGCGATGTCGGCGAATCCCTCTACAAATCTCCTGTAGTAAGTACATAGTCCCAAAAAGCTCCTTACTTCGTGTTTGTCTCGGGGAACTGGCCAATCTTTAATGGCAGATATTTTACTTTGGCTAGTTTTAATGCCTTGTTCTGAGATGGTATGCCCCAAGTAATCGACTTGCTTTTGGAATAGGCTGCATTTCTTGTAGTTTAGCTTCAGGTGAGCATTCCATAACTTGTTGAAGATTTCTCTTAAATTCTTCAAATGCTCGTCGAAATCACGTCCCATGACAATTATGTCATCTAAGTATACCAGGCAAGTTTTCCAAGTCAGCCCCCTCAAGACAAGTTCCATTAGTCGCTCGAAAGTTGATGGAGCATTGCACAATCCAAAAGGCATAACAGTGAATTGGTATAGTCCAGAACCAGTAGAAAATGCAGTCTTTTCTTTGTCTTCGGGAGCAATCTTTACTTGCCAGTACCCACTTTTTAAATCTAGAGTGGAAAACCACTTTGATCCCGATAAAGTTGCTAAGGTGTCGTCTATACGTGGCAATGGGTAGCTGTCCTTCTTGGTCACGTCATTAAGTTTCCTGTAGTCAACACAGAACCGCGTTGAACCATCTTTCTTCTTAACAAGAACCACAGGCGACGACCATGGACTAGATGATTCTTCTATGACGCCCTCCTTTAACATTTCATCCAGCAAACTGTTAACTTCTTGTTGTTTAGCCAGAGGGACCCTTCGTGGGTGTTGTCGTATTGGCTGGGCATCTCCTGTGTTGATCTTATGGACAACTAAATCAGTTTGACTGTCGTTGCTCTTGAAGTCGAACATATCAGATTCATCCATAGCAAATTTTATGGCAGATTGAAGTTGTTCCCTTGACAGATGACTCCAATGTCGTTTGAAAGCATCAATAACCTCTGGGGAAGCTTGGTTAGAAGATTTAACTTTGGATGTCTTTGCGTCGACACAATTGCATACCCATTCCACAGGCTCATAATTGGCAAGAGCTGTTCCTTCTTTGAGCTTGATGGTCTTTTCTCCAATATTTGCAACTCGTACTGGCATAGTCTTCTTCGTGTCGGTCAAAGTGCGTGCTACCATGATTTCAGTCGTCAAATCCAGGTTAGGTTCTATAAGTCCTATGGACCACCCAGGATCATTTTCAGAGGTCACTGTGATAATTTGTTTTGAATTTGGAGGAATTTTCACATCTTCTACCACCAGTAGGCGGACACTAGTTTCCACATTTCCATTGGTTAATGCGAACTCCTCATCTCCAAACGTGAGAATATTCTGTTTATGATCATAGGAGAATCCATGTTTCCTGATGAGATCCATTCCCAAAATAAACTCGTCTTTGATCCTGGCAACCAACACTTTATGCCGAACTTCGAGTCTTTCTCCAATAATGATGGTGACATCGGCTTCTCCGTCTATAGGGCAAGACTCTCCAGTGACTGATTTTAACATAATAGGGTTGGGCAATGGTTGTATGGTATATCCGACAAGCTTATCTGGCCTTACAATGGTCACATCTGCTCCTGTATCGATGGTAATCTGGATCTTCTGTTCCTTAAAGCGTCCGGCCACTGTGAGACTTTTGCCACCCAAATTATTGACTTTAAAGATCCTGGGGGTCTTAGCGGCCCCGGTCAATTGCCCCCTTGCATTGACCGGAATTAGTTTTCCTGGGACCTAGGGGGGCCTTGGTCGCCGCTTGGTCTTCTAAACGACGGCGACGGACTTCTTGCCCTATTACGGCAGTTACTCTTGATGTGACCCAGTCTGCCGCAGTTAAAACATTTTATGCCCCGATTGTCTGTTGATCGAGGGGTCCTTCCCAATAGGGCTTGTATATTGACTGCCATATCCTTCATAGCTTTATGTAAACTGGCCATTCTTACACGCGGAGCTGAACTAGATGACACTCGTGACGCCTCGAATTCCAGGGCCCGAACTAGTGCCTCGCTGATATCCTTGGGCCTTACTAGACGTAAGTGGTATCTCATGTCACTATCGCGAACTCCCTCAATGAACCTTTCGGCTGCAAATTGCATTTGAAAAGATTCAGGGGCCGATGGATATGCCAGGTGAATGAGTCTGTCTATGTCCGCCTCAAATTCTTGTAAGGATTCACCTGACTTTTGCTGTCTCATCCTCAGCTGGGCCTGGAACACGGTTTCTTTGTGCTCATTTCCGAATCGTAGTTGCAGAGAGTGTACTAAAGCCGCATAATTACTTTGATCAGTTGCCGACAGAGATTGGAGTAATTCAGCCGCTTTTCCACGAAGTGCTACCACCAATGATGTAGCTTTCTGGGGCTCGGACCAGCCATTAGCTTTTGCAGCTGCCTCAAATTGGGTTTTATAAATTTCCCACGCCGTAGTACCGTCATAATCAGGAGGCTTGATTTTAGCGTTGGCTGTGCTAAAACTCTCTGTAGACACGGTGTCGTCCTCAAGTTGTTCCCGGAATTTCTTTTCTAGCTCGAGAACCCTCTGGTTGACAGCTTCGAGTCCTTCGTTAACGCCGTTAACGGATTCGTTAACGGACTGCATTATTCTTTCTTCCAATTGTTGCTCCCTAGCTGCGAGATGGTTCACTAATTCTTCTTTAAACCGTTTCTGTTCTTCCTTTTGTTCTTGATAATGTTTTTCCTGCTCTTCCTTCTGTTCTTGATAACGTCGCTCCTGTATTTGATCACGTTTTTCTTGTTCCTCTTTTTGTTCCTTATAACGTCTTTCTTGCTCTTCCTTCTGTTCGTTATAACGTTTCTCCTGTTCTAGATAACGTCGCTCCTGTACTTGATCACGGTTTTCCTGTTCTTGATAACGTCGCTCCTGTACTTGATCACGTTTTTCCTGTTCTTGATAACGTCGCTCCTGTACTTGATCGCGTTTTTCCTGTTCTTCCCTCTGTTGTTGCATAAGGGACAGCAGGGCGGCAAGTTGATCCTCCATCGCTTGATGCTGGCTTCTAGTCACTGGCATAAACACGTAATGTCTGGCAATGAATCACTCACTTGCAGTTCAGTAATATTGGTCCTCAAATTCCCACTGGAATCGCACTTCTGACACCAATTGTTGCGAACTCGGGGTTCAATAATTCCAGTGTAACGATTTAATACGAAAACACTATTTATTAACTCCACAAATACACACGACTACTAAATAACTCACTACTTAACACTTTATAGCCTTCTATTATCGCTTCGTAACTTTATCTTACTTATAGCTCGATTAAAATACGACTACTCCTTAATCGCCGCTCTATGCGCCTTTTATATACAATCCTAAAATTACAGAAAAACCTAGAAAGTTCTTTATAAGAATTCTTGAATACTCTCACATAAAAAAAAACGGTTGTAAACAACTGCCTTCTAGATTAAGCCAGACGAGCAATAAATCACTCGTGTCAGCCATGACGCAGCGCGGATAGGTCGCGAAGCTCCACCAACCAACACGCTCCCATGCGTTGCCCCGCCTCCCATGCGGCGTTGCTGCGATCGTAACAATATCTTAAACCATCTAGCGAATATAAAAAAAAATGTAATTTTATCATGATATTCAACATTCAGTATTTCGAAAACAAAAGGAACTTCGACACAAGTTTATAAAAACTTTTTTTTTTAATTTCAACATCTTCTGTCCCATGGTACTATGCATGGCAGAATTTCAATGTGACCATGTAGAATAGGTACTGCGATTTCGGATTTACTGCGCTATACCATTAACTCTATTGGGCAGCCTACCAATCAAAAACCTTTTTTATGTGATTCCTAGGGAAAATATCGGGTCCCGGAACTTGTTGTAATTGTAATAATTTTATCTTTAAATTGTAATTAATTATTGTATGACCATACAATTACAACTACTTCGAGCGTAAAGGTGCTATTTTACCCAGCCATTTGGAAGAGAAGTTGAAATAGCACTTTTATTGCGTTAGGTAAAAAAAATATCCTCTTTACGCCCTCGGGGTTGAAAATACGCCTAGGGGTCCCTGGACACCCACAATCCCGAAGATTATTATAACAGTTTTATGGAAAAAATTAATTATTGGTTCAGGTTGGGTTAGTCGAGCAGTGCCAAAAAGTCTCCGTGTCCTCTCTCGAATAGTTTAGTTAGTGAATTTCTTTGGAATAGATCCTTCCCAAGACCATTTTAGAAATGTTTTAGGAACTTACTGATGTAGGTGAGTCAATAATCAGGTAGATTGACCATAACGTTGAGTGCTTCTTATTCTGATTTTTTCCGTTCAAATAAACCAAGACAGAACTTTCATCTGGGCGAGTCACATTCCTTAAATCGCACCATTTAACATCTTGGTATGAGTTTTCATACAATTTTCGAAACATAACTGGCAAAAACTAGAAGCGTATTTTAGTGGCTAATTCTTTTTGCAGTTGAATTTACGATTGTTTCTGTTATGATAATTGAATTCGGAAACAAAATTTTTGACAAGCATGTGTCTTATTTGCATTGGCTCTGTCAAACTTTTCTGGTTGTGATTGAACTTGTTCAGCTGTAAAACATAGCGACTGTTGAAGATGTATGTTTACTTCTTGCATTTTTCCTAATCACCTTAGAAACGACACAGTTTAGAGCAGGAATGAACTTCTCGGCTAACAGTTTTAGCATAAGGTCGATATATATAGCTTTCGTCAGTAAATGAATTAAAAAAGCAGCGTAGCATTTAACTTTATTAAAGGGTTTGGACATTCTATCGCGAACAATGAAAGATTCGACTTACTCAACATCAGTATTTTCAAATGAAAGCCTAGCCTTTAAATAACTATCATCTGGTAAATAATTTACTGTCAAGGACTAGGTCTCATTCCTCTACATTTTAAACAAGAATGTGCAATTTGCCTTATTACATGCTAACACAAGGATGCAAAAAAAGGTTTAAATCTACAATGTAGGAGCCTTTCGTGTTGATACAGTTGCTTCAAATCAAAGCCGGGGTGAACACTCGCTAGACCAAAAAGAAGCTCTAGCAAGTAATCAACAATCAAGAAACATGGTTTACAACGACACGTCCGATAGGTTAAATCGACGACCGATGACTCTCCAACTCTTTTTGGTCTAGTTTTGTTTACTTGAACCCCGCCTTGGATTTATTAATCTAGATGAAACATGTTCAGTGGAAACTTCTATATAGGCTATACCTCCATGCAAGTAAAGGCGCAAACATAGGATGAGTAAATTGCCTTCAAATTCTTCTATTTCGAACTGATTTTTTACCCACTGTTATTAAATTAAGAGTGGCTGAATTAAGTTCATGCACAGTAAAGTTGCTGTACTTTTGTTTCAGCTGAATACGTTTTTCTATTTGTTTACAACATAATAAACATGTCAACAAAGTTTCACCTTTTCTAAAATAAGTTTTTTTTTTAATTTTTTTTATGTGTCGAATAGGCTGCCGCAGCTACATCCTCCGGAAGTGAGCCAGCTGGAGATCCATTCCTTTATTAGTGATACCAAATTAAGCGGATGAGAACATTTTCAGCTTTTCTAAAATGACTAACACTAAACGGTCGCTGGCTCCCAATCTATATAGTTTAGAAGCTCAGTCAAATATTTTGAAAACGTTCCTCTAGCGATTATTTTAGCGATTTCCAGACCAGAAGAAGAATTCAAGAAGACAGTGAAAGGAAATGGCTGGGACAAGTATCCATTCTGGCCTGATAGTCGTAATCAAAGACGGTAACACACCACCAATGGTTTGAAAACTTTTCAATAATATTTTGGAATCGTAAGAAAATCTCTTTCGTCTTTTGATCCCTGGATTGCTTTCGTCGCTGCAAAGTGCTTACTCTTCAAGATGTTCGCCGATGGATTTAAGTTTGGTGGTAATTCCTCTGCTTATTTCACACAACTCACAGTTCGTACTATCATGGTAGTTCTTGGAAGTTGATGACAAAATTAAGTTTGCTTCTGCATGTAATATAAGGCATATCTTACCAGAACAAGTCACCTTTTTGTGGTTTGTCACTTTTCGAGGTTCGTCTAGCCATGATTTTGTTTCTACTTTCGTTCACAAAAATGTTTATCGAAAAAATAACATCTCTCTCTTAATATATATATTTTTTTTAAATTGTATTTGCTGGCTGGCAAAATGGGGTAACTCACAAAGGTATTCTTTTCATTTAAAAGTTTTATGAATTTGATTTGAACTATATTTTGTCACAGGTTGCCTCAAGTAGGAGGTGTTCTCTTCAAGAAAGGACGCAGGAACAAACGTTCATTTACTTTGTTTATACCATCCTGTTCTGTCAAAAATTAGTTGCCTTCTAGATACCGTTATCTAATTAACACCCCGCATGTGTAACCTTCCGATTTCTTTGCAAATCTCTAGTTTCGTGCTTTTTTTGCGTTTTTCGATGTTTCTTGCTGCTATGTTTTCCTTAAATATTTTCCGTATTGAACTCCTAGAGCGAGAGTCCTAAAGCTTCTGAAACTTTCTCGTCCAAGTTACTATTTTCTTGATGAATTATGTCATACTTGATTTGACTTAATATGATTTGGCTTGGGGGTATTAAAAACTGGCAAAACACTTTTCGTTTTCTATGACTTTGAAAATAGATTGCATAATTGCATAATTGCCTAAAAGAAATTAGTAGTTGTTACCAATGGCTATCCAAACCATCCTTTGTTTTTAATACATTTACGTAAAAGGAGGATAGAGCGAAATTTTCATTCCAACCATTGATACACCAATTGCACTCACCTTTCACATTGAAATTTTGATGCCCACTGAAAAGTAACGTGGTTTCTTTCTTTAATTTGCATTAGAGTGATAAGCCCGTCTCTTTTTGACATACACTAGCTAGTATCCGAAGGCAAATCGTTTACATTGACGAGAGAAAAGACATTCAAAAGTTTCTCGAATACTCAATGAAAATTATTAGAGTAAAACTGAATATACAAACTCTAATACACAACATGTAAATTGGAATAATTTTGAACAAAAGTCCAATTTTTGCAACAAAGTCTGATCTGCAACGAAACAAAGTCGCTTCATACAATACACTTCAGTGTTTATTAAGGTCATAATTTCTCCCACTGCAGAGATATACGGCAAGTCATAAATCTCATTCCTCGTGCAAGTCTGAATATCCCCAACGTAACCCAGTCAACTTTTTATTGGAGATAAGCCCGCCCCATCCCCAGACTAAAAGCTCAGATATCAAATTCACAAAAGCGCTTATTCCGCGCTGTTGAATTCCGCAGACACAATTGAGCGTACATTTCTAGTATATGTATTCGATCTCTACCTCTACAATGTATCAAATATCTTATCTCGCAAAAGCGCGAAATATCTTTTCTCTGTAAACACGCTGGCGGAATTGTCTCCCTTGAGATAAACTCTGCCAGACTTTACCTTAGGTTTGCCATGCAATGGGATAAAGGCAGATAAGCCGAAGGTCTCGCAAATACGTAGGACATAAAATTCCACAAGCGCAGAATAATAAATTTTATTTTGAAAGAAAAGACTAAGTTTACAATTTTATGGACCCTAGCGGTAATACAATAAAGATGGAAATGACAATATTACAATGTGCTATGTTGATCCAACAACCAATTCTTCGAAAGCTCTTAAAGGGTAAACCGTGACGTGACGAAACATAATTCTCCAAAGAGGTTTTCCAACATTTTCCTCAAAGAACGAAATGTCCTTCCTCCTCCGGTTTAGATATCGATTTTCCCGGCATGTCCTATTTTGAAAGACCGTAAAGCTTATCAGTCTTTATCCTGTTGCATGGCGGAACAAAGGTAAAGCTTATCATCTCAGACAATTCCATTCGCATGTATACAGAGGAATCCGAGATATTTGCTGGTCGAGATAGCATTTTTTATTGCGAAGTACTTTGCTGACGCAAGCCTTATTTCCCTACCTTCGAGGGGGGCATAAATACTTACGTCAAATAGCGAAATGGGAAAGTTTCATTATGTACGAGGTTTTCTTTGTGTTTTCGCAAAGGTGGCTCTAATTTAAACAGAATTTAGGGTGGATTTCATCAATTAGAAATAATTGTGTAGAAAAACCTTTCATGTGTTTTACCTACTTCACAAACTACGGCTACGAATTTGGGGGGCCCGAGAGCTACCGATCCATTAATGACTTACACAGATCAAGTGAAGTGAGCAAAGTGAAGAAAGCCAGTTAGCCTGAAGTTTGAGTTTACATGCCGCAACAAGCCCTCGCTGCAACAAATAGCGGATTACCAGCATTAGAGCCACCGCCAGGAGCCAGACATGCTGATACGCTTAAATTTGAAAGAAAAGTCAATCATCACACCTCCACAACAACTAGAAATCAACACGCTTACCAATAGTAGGGTGCTAGTAACGTCTTTGTGAAGCACTACAAGCGTTGCTTTCCATAACTTGATGATAGGACGGACAAGCATCCCATTTTAACCAAATTATTTAGGAAATAACATCACACAAAAAGAAATAAAGTCCATCAGCCACATCTCCCATGTGAGAGTGTTTTGTGCTATTACTGACGAAGATGCTATAGGGCATCGAAACGCTTAATAGAAATTTGGGAAGAAAACATTGTGTTTTTTCTTATTACATAAGGACCGCACCCCGAGATCTACCCCCTTTAATAGTGAATATTTGATAGAATCTGGGAACTCCTTAGTTATCTTTAATCAAGTTCAAATTCAGATATAAAGCTCGTCCATTATTGCTCTTCACAATTAAAAAGCATTATTAGGAAAAAAGCCATGCCCTTGATATAGAATATTTTTTTTTACTACGAGACACAATTTTCTGGAAAGGGCAAAGTGAAATATGCAATTAATAATTGTGTAGATGAGCAAACATTTTTTGAAATTTTATTTATTTTTATTTTTAAATTACTACTATGCTTTTTCGAAACTTTTATTACAAACAAATGGAAACTCAACATTAATACATATTAACATTATTAAAGTGACTAATCAAACTGTCTCCACTCTGGAGCTTCAAAGAACCCGCGTGTCAGAGCTTTCGGCTCTTTAATGATGAGACATAAATCCTTGTCGTCGTCTTCCTTAAGAGGTCATTTAAAGTATTTTTAGTTTTTCAATGCATTTTACATTTACTTGATAATCGTCTTTCTCTAGAACTAAACCGGGAAAAAGGTGATTTTCATATTGGAGAAGCACTCACGTGCATTCATCTTTCATTGCGGAGGTAATGATTTTTTTATTGCTTTTATGTTTTTCCTGGTGTTTTCATTCTCATAGGAAGAGAACGATGCTGCTCACCCGGAATCACTGTCATTCAGTTTGACACTCTATTCGCTCGCGTTTCACTGTCTGAAGGAAAAGCTTTTCACTTGGCCCTCTTGACTTTACTTTTTGACCTCCTTGTCACGGTCTCCTACCATAGATTACCCAAATAGATAAAAGACTGACATAGGGGGTTCTGAAGGAGGAAATTTGACATTTAGAAAAAAACTCCCAAGCCCCCACCCCATCTAAAAAGTGCCGGTGTTGGCCGATTTCTACGCGGAAACAGCCGAAATGCCGAACTCGATTCGACTTGTTTGTATCGCAAAAATGGCGTCGTTCTTGTATTTATGAATATTATAATCTTTTAGTTTATTTCTGGTTTTAAATATAAATTTAATATAACATTTTCGGGTGTATCACGTGATTAAGTGGTTTGGTGTGATATGTGGGTAATGGTGATGTTCCTACCTAGAAAATAAGAGGGGCAGAGGCAGTGGCTTATCAACCATACCGCCAAGCCCCACGACGGCGGGGGGCCCGCTATACAGCCTATAAGGGGCCCTAAGCTAAGCTTGGTTGATTGAAACATTGATTTTAACAAGGCACAAAAATCAAATTTGGCGGGGGATCCCGCCACAGTAACCCAGATCTTCCTTAAGAATTAAAAAAACGTCAAAGCAATGTCCAGTGTAGCAATGTAAGTAGGTTTGAAGCAGTAACCACTAAAGCTAATCTCATGCATAATATTATGAATAATTGTAATTTGAAAAAAGTTTTGTTTTGTGTAGGTATTGGTGATTGTGATTCAAAGAGCTACTTCTTCTCTCGCAAGCAAAAAGGGACTGCAAAGCTATAATTAACATAGATTGGTAAGTCAATAGCAAACAGAATAGTCCACTTTAAAATTTGGTTGTCTCTGCCCTGCTGTTTCTCAAAGGGTTGGACTGTTCACAAAAATCCAGAAGAAAGATTAAAGTAAGTACAATAGATGATTTTTTTTGTTTTAGTAACTGCAACCTTATCACATTATAATAGAAATTTCTACTTACTTTCCATGCAATTTGTCCATACACATTATACGTGCATGAAAAAGGTCCACAGTTTGAATGCAAATGTGGAGATTTAAATTTGCTATAACTTTGTCCCTGACTCTGTCACTATAATAAGTTGTGTCTTCTTCATTAGGCTTTACATGTATAAGGCAAAGTGTATTACTCCAATGTCCTGTTTAATAAATGTGAGTTGCCTCTGCCCCAAGAGTTAACTAGGAGGCAGCTGTATTTTCTCCCAATATTTTTTTAAGACTTGGGGCAGAGTCACTTGTAAATAATTATAATTATAGAACATAAAGATGACTTCCTATATACAGTACATAACTATAACAGCCACAGCTATTATAGCTTTAATCTTTCTCAATTATTACAGACCCTGTTGCAAAACTAGAGCAATTTTTATGTCTAATGATTGGTGACATTTGTGCAGTTTGGCATGTTTTATTGGAAAAGTGAGGCAGTGAGTTTTGCACAGTGCAACTTTTTCAGCATGAACTCTAGTAGCTATTTTTTTTTAGTTTGATCTTAGTGTAATCCCATGTTTTAATGAGAATGTACTGGGGATATTATTTGAAGAGACTGGAAGTGCACTGTTGTTGTCTCAGTGCAACACTCATTTTTCTAATCAAAATTGCTACTAAAAATCGTAATAAATGAAATATGAAAGTAATCCTATTATACATGACTTCAAATACTATAAAATTTGCAAAAAAAATCAGTTTGTTTTAATTAAAAATAACAAAGGTCAAATATGTTTAGGTACATAAGTAGGAAACCTCTTTTTTGTGTCCCAACCTCAAGTACAGGGGCAAATTTTATTAAAAAACAAAAAAATTTCTACTCTTTAAAATTGTTCCCACATGTATGGGGTGTTCAATATAAAACTTCATCTAGCAAGCTTTGAAATTTTTACGGTCAATGATGATGTACCTAATCAAAACAGGTGTACAATTTGCAACCTCGGTTATGATTAGCTGTTCTGTTATTTATGGTAATCCTGTGAATCCTGGAAAACCAGTTATATATGGAATGGTGCTTCTGAAAATGGTACGTCAAGAGTGTCTCTGAAGCTACCAAACACCAGTCTTACTCAGTTAGGTAATCTGTCAACATTGTGTTTTTTTAACTATTTATGAAATTTGGATTGTTTTTCATGGTTTGTTAGTTATCATTTCTCAAATATAAAAATAGTAAACCCAAGGGTAAACCCTTTGTTGCTGAAAAGAGAACCTTGTATCCCGTTTTCTTTCTTTTTCTTTAAGATTGTATGACAGCTGGTCACTGGTAGATGGTAGTGGTGATAATTAATTTTGTTCTGAAAATAACCAGGTTTTCAGGAACCTTCATATATCAAATGTCAGATCAGTTATTTACCAGGTGGTGAACCAGGTTTGGAAACAGTACAAACATGTCCAAAGTAAATGGACTTCTGTTAGATGTCTAATTCCTATTTCTCCTTTGTTAAATTTTTAAAAAGCCACACTTCAATGTCAAGTTCGAAAATATTACATCGTTTCTTCCTCAATTTACTTTATTACTTTATTACCTATGTTACTACAGCAGTAGTGAGCAGTCATCATATGGCCCAACAGCTATACAATGCCTATTTTTCTATTCATTCATCCAATGTTCCATTATGCACAATTTTCCATAGGACTTTCTGCAAGGAAGGACTTGATATAATTTTGTTTATCCCCAGCAGTTTGACACTGAATTTGGAGAGTTTTCAAAGTGGAGCCTGACTGATGAAGATTTCAATCCCCCTAAAGAGTTTTGGGTCTCGCTACCCTGTTTGAGTCTATACCCTTGTACAGCTCTGGAGGTGCAGAACATGGGCTATACTCGCGTGTGTTGTTTACTTGTCTAATATTTAAGTTTTCTTTCGTTTAACTTTACTTTACTTTAAGTTTACTCTGGAGATGTAAAAGTGATTCTTAATGGCTGTAGAACACTCTGCTTCTACATTAACTTAAGGACCAACATATCTTTATTTGTTATTACTTAAACTTTTAAAAAATGGACCGACTACTATAATCTGGATAGACAAATTATTTCAAATCATTTTATCTTTTCTTGATGAATCCATCATAACAAAAAGTCAACATACATAACAAAGATTTTTTGACACAACTTTTGTTAAGTAAAGGCATAGACAGAATTAAAAACTTAAGTAATAAGTTTTATGCATTTTTTCCTCATTCAGTTGGTCAAGAGCAATATTTTGGCCAATCAGTTTAAGAAAATTCTTAAAACATAAAACCTATTGCTTAAGTTTTTAATTGTGTCTATGTCCTTTATGTTACTTAAGAATAATGCTTTATGGGCCATTTGTACCAAGCAATTTTTAAGTGCATCTAGTTAAGGCTTCCTTTATTAGCCCCCTTAAGGCTCTACCATGGTTACTCATGCTTATAACTATGGTTTAGGGGTCCTTAACTTTAGGTTAACCTAAATTTGCTTGGTATAAACATAGTTAAGAACCATTTGCACACCTTTTCTTAAAAAATTTGGTAAGTGACAGATCGAGTGACATCAATGCATTTTATATGGGAAATTTTAAGTTCCACCTTAGATCAACATTTTGGGGAAGGTGTGCAAATGGCCCTAAATGGAACATTTTACTGTGAAGTTTAAGCATTTTGATAATAAAAATCATTCCTCAAAATTTGAATCTGACGCACTCAATAGATTTTTCGATATGTCCGCAGCATCTTGGGGGAAAGCAAAGTACTCCCCAATGTTCTCCAATAAATGGCTGAACTTTCATTACAGAAAATTGATAAACAATTCTTGGCTTTGCCCGTTACAGTAGATTATTTTGAACTAAAAAGTCAAACAACATCTACTCATTTTATTTTTTGCAATATGGAAACACAATGTGTAACTACCAAGTCAAGTGTTAAGATGGGTGTGTAGTAAGTAAGTAATGAAGTGCGCGTAAAACTATTAGTATCACAAAATCACAATATTTTATATTTATTTAATTTAATGTGTATGTTTCTTTTTTTAGAAAAGCCCAAAAAGGAAACACTTTGTTCCTGATAATTCAGTCGGACACAGAGAATAATTTTAGAAGGTGTTATTTTTAGATGTTTATGTGTTTACTTGCTGATAATACAATTTAAATAGATCTTTTTTCCCTTTTAAGTTATATAAAAACGTAAGTTGTATATAATAAGACCTCAATGTTAGTTAGGTCTTATGTTAGTTATGCAGGGTTATCGTACATAACAGTTTATATTCTTCTAATAGAGCAGGTAAGTAAGTGGTTTTGGAAATTAAGTCCATTTCAAATTGATATTCATCTAGCTGGCTGGAAAATTATGTAATATTCACTAGATGAAGTCTAATTGACAGATTTGTCTTATTCCATACATGTAATTATGTCAGTTTTTGAGCCTACTAGATAAATATCTATTTGTTATAAGATAGCATTTAGACAACTAGCAATAACATGAAGTAATAAATATAAAAATTGAAAATCTATTTAAATTTACCCAATAAGGTGCAGTCGAACAATGATGGCTTAAGCTCGACTCGGCCTTCGACTGCTACGTAAAAAACCACCACCACCACCACCATAAAAATGGCAAGAATGACATTAAGCACCAATGATAAAGCGCATTCATAATTAAGTTCGATGGCTTCAACTTTGTCTGGAAAGTTTTATCGAGAGACGCCTTGCTTTAACCGTAGAAAGACATTTAGAAGAAAGCCTGCAACTTATAATTAGCCTTTGCATTGAGAAGGCAGCTCTTATTGGCCACAAAGACGGTCACCCTGGTAACCGTGCCATCAAGCCGTGTCAACGCTTATCAAATCGCCGTGTTTGTAGGATTGATCCATAGAATGCAACTACTAATTTAGTCATGTTGATAAAGTTCCATGGCTATACTACGACGTAAATTCACATGACAAAAAAATCACATAATTTTTATCGAAAAGATTGTACGTCTTATTTTTTTCACCTTTTGACCTAGATTTTCAAGGTTTTTAATTTTTAGATTAAGGATAATAAAATATGACAGATTATTGGAACAACCATTGGCCAGTTTTTTAATTTCCATATAAATTACGTTCCTGCTAAAATTACCAAGATATTGATCTAGTGGGTCTAAAAAGGTTAAACAAAAGTAAGCCTGCAACTCACTGTTGTAGCCTTTATGCGCTTAGTGAGTTATTTCTATTGACTACGATGTCAGTAACCATGGTAACCGTACTGTCAAGATTTATTAAAGCGGCATATTTGAAGAGTTGCCCTATAGATTTTATGACAACCTCAAGCCAACGAGGATAATCTGTCAAAGAGTCTACTAGATGAATATTAATTTGATAAAGAAGACATTACCTGTGGAAAAAAAAAACCTGTGTATGGACAATTGTTACGATTCGGGTGGGTAAATGATTAAGTTGATCGCTAATGGAAATGCAATGCGAATGCGCTGTGTCACTTGTCAGCTGTGGCAGCTTTCGTTTGGGAGCAAAATTTGGCCTGTCATAATCGTCACTTCAGTTGATTGACTTTGACACTTACATCTATTTGGGTAATCTATGGTCTCCTACATTTGTTATGAATTAATAATACATTTTGCTATTAGATATTTATTGAGGTCTTAACAGTACCTGGCTCATTGTTGCATTTTGATTATATCCCTCGACAATGCCTCACTTGCTCTTTCTGTTTCATTCACTGGTTCTCGAGGGGACTGGTTAGTTGCGTGCTAGTACCTACTGAAACATACCTTTTGTTAATTTACTAAACTCCAATTGAATAACTCTAGCTTTACTAGTCGATTTTGTGTTTGGAATTTACCTCCTTTGCCTTGTTTTGAATCCACTTTTGTCAGTTTTCGGCTAGATCGGCCTTCACTGCTTTTCGAAGGTTGGTTTTGTGGCTTCTGCTTTATGTTTCTGACCAGATTCACATTTTTCTTGTGCGAAGAGTGCTCTCAGGCTTCCAATTTGTTTCAGATCCCCGTTTTGCACCTGCTAGATTTATTTACATCGAATCAGCTAATCGATTTTGAGGTTAATAGCAGGCTGCAATGTGAAGTTTAATTGAGCGTTTCATTATGAAGTATTGTTTTGACAAGTGAATTTTATCTCCATCCCTTTTCTTTACTCTATATATACTTTTGGCATAAGTAATCTCGCTGCTCCTCGCATTGGGGTTTCGAGCAATGCGAAATAGTGCCGAATATATCTCGTCAATTGTCACTTGTCGCCTTTCGAGCTTTGGATTGGTGGTGTCCTATTCTTGTGGCGGTAGGTTTAATTTATTATTCTATGTTTAACGAATTAATTAATTAATTGATTGATCGGTTTTTGGCATTGTTTCGTATGGCGTTATTTGGGGAAACTCAGGGGGTGGTATCTAGGATTTCATTTATGTCCTTTTTTAACATTTGTTGGGTTACAACGTGATCGACTCGAGCGTGCGTCGTGTCGAAGTCGTTATCGATTGGCCGTCAAATCCCTTCTCCTGCTTTTGGAATTCTGCTTCTAACAGCTAGAGGAAAACGTCCTCCTCGTGGTTCTTTTGCTTTGCTCCCGTCCGTCGACTTGCAGGCATATTACGAGCTAACTCCAGTTTATACTTTTGGTATATCCTTCGCTTGAAGGGATTCAGGAGATACTCAACGTGTATTGGAGTCCCAAGCCATTGTTCAACAGTGTACTTGTAAGATTGTTACTAACATAGGCTTAAACTAACAACCCTTATTTGGCCAATATATATGACAAGTGAAACGTCTTCGGATAGTTGTAATTTTGACTTGACCTTCACGCCTTTATTTATTTATTTGTTTTGGTTTGAGTTTTGTTGATTAAGTAGAGTTCCAAAGTTCATCTTTGGAGGTTTCTGATTTCCCTGTAAGAATCAGTGCCGCTTATACCCACCCCTACTCTCCGAGCCTTTGAGCAGGGGGCATTTACTTAATTTGCCAGGCAACTTGACAGCTCGGTTACTCTACACGCACTCGATTATTTCCGATTTGTTTATTCACTTATTTCGTTGCTAATTATTCATTTCACTGATCTATCAAGAAAAGTGCGTGGCAAACTTTTTCGAGCAGTTTCTCTTCTTTCTCTGCCTCCTTCACTTTAAGTTCCTCCATGGCAGGGATACTATTAGCTACAACTGTTTTTCCATTGCGTTTACGAGCTGTTTTTGCTGTCTGTGTGTTTGGAGGATGTAGTGGTTGGATGCATCACCATTTTTTTCTTTGACAGGCGGAATGGGTAAAATATTTTGAGGAGAAACAATTTTTATCAAACTTTCTTTTCAAGTTGATCTCGATGGTATCACATTTTCGTTGGAATGATTAAATAGAAAACGAACCGTTGAGGTGGCAGCTGAGAAGGCATCCTCTAGGAAAAGTCGGACATTGCATTTTGTAAGGTAGCAGCTTTCGAATACGCATTTTCCAAATGTGCTCCAATATCATGATTGTAACCACTTTACCAGGATTTTCCCGCAACCAAACTCGGAGAGCCTGTTCATAATTAACTGAGAGAGGATACATAAAGGACATATCAAGCGGTTGCAATTGATGAGTGCAATGGGGAGGCAATACTAAAATATTCACATAGTTCTGTTTTGCCAACATTGGCACTTCACGATTGTTGATATGGGTTGCATGTCCATCAAGCATTAATAAAACACGCTTTTCAAGATTTTGAATATTTAAGAAAATGAATAAACCATCCCAGCAGATGTGTTTTTCGGAAGCCGTAGCGACAAATCTGAATGCCTTCAAATACATCCATTCAGCCAGTCCTTTCCGGCTTTCTTGTCTACTTTGTTGAACGAGTGTGGTATTTGATTTCTTTCGACAAATTGATAGGCTAGATATCTGAGTCAAACCGAAAAGGCGCTTTCCATTTCCAGAAGATTTTCTTGTTCCACACTAAACACTAGACGAAATCGTCCCAGGCCTTTTTCGCTGCCTCTCTTGCAGGATTCTAAAGCCTTTGAAATAGTGTGGCAACTGGATGTTGTGCATCTTTGCTGCTGCGTTAATTGTTACACCGGTCTGGACAGATGCCAAAACCATCTCCATCTGATCTTCTTTCCAGCTCTGTTGACTTGTTTTCCGTTTATTCTTGTGTACCATGTTGCCTGTTGGACATACCTTTAGGCAAGAAAACATATGTCCTGACGTTTGAGTCCTGACGAGAAAACATTGGCCGATATGTTTGTTCACCTTGATATCGTTTCTATGCGATTCTTCTACTCCGAGAGCTCTATGGCTAGAAGAAGGAAATCTTATGAAAGTTTTTTTTTTGGAAATTGACATGTGTCTATGGGTTGATTAATTATTTTGCTGTCTGTACAGCATTGCCAAATTTCATCAATATTTTTACTTAGATTCGTTTATTTTCTTCATGTGCTTTTCTAATACTTTCCCCTAAATTTATCTTTTATTTAGCAACAATAGCAGAATTTTCATATTTCGCAGTTCATTTTCTCCTTCCCTTTATTTCCCCTTTTTGATATTTTAATTTCCGCTTTTTGACCAATTCAGAGCCCAGGTGGTAAAGGTAAAAACGTTTGCTGGTCCCTTTTCCATCTTGACCAATGTCCAGGGCACATCGGACGTAAGCCTATCCCTAAACGGCTACAGCCTAGCCATGTGGCTATTGTAAAATATTCTCATATTGTGTGGTAATACTTCCTTTAATTAATTTATACTTATCTAAGCCTTTCTTTGTTCAATTATTAGGTCCAAAGTTTGAGAAATAAAACTCAACACCTCCCTATTTTTGGATCTTCCAAGTGTACCTGCACTGACCGTAGGTAAGAGCTAACACCATAATAAATAAATGTGCCTAATTTTAATAATTCCTGTTGGTTTTACTTTGGTCTGATCACATAAACAATATGAACATCAATTACTTTCTATGATAATTTTCCCAATTTTAATATTATAGCTATATCTGTAACTTAAATTTAGTGGCGCCCAATTAACAGGTCTAGCTTATCTAACTATACTAAGCTTTAATTTTTTATGTCTTTTTGAATCATGACCTAGCTCTCCACCTACCTAAAGCTGCCGTTCGCATAGTATGTCGCTTAGCTCACTTTTATTCTTTTTAAAATACGTCACAGTAATTCTTCTTAAAAATTGCAAACAGCGTGTGCTGTTTAAGTTTAAAATTTGGTCCAGTGAGAGCGGAGTAATGTGATGCCCCACGCAAGTGCGAACCACCAATTCAAACGATAAGAAGGTGAGAGCGAGCGCGAGAGAGGAACAAGTTGGAGGTGTTCGAGAGCTTCCGTTTCCTCTTGGAAGTCATGTTTTCTCGTGATTTTCTTTTGTCTTGTTTATTGTTAATTCTGTTGTTGAACACGAACCTTTTTGGAAGAAAAACTCGTAATTTTTGTCAATAAGTAACTCAACGTGAGTTGTATTTGACTGGTCCTTCGCAGCGAACCTTTGAGAACGACACGAATTGCACGTCTACGTAACATGTGCAAAGTTCACTTTGCTCACGCTTTTGATTATCTTGCACACGCCTTACATATATTTTATAATACGTATGATCATCCATGTCTATAATACGTATGATCTCTATCACTCTTCATACTCGACTACGTCTCGTGTCCAAACCGTCACACACGTGTCAAAAGTGACACTAGCTGCTCAATATACCATTACATAGAGTGCTTCTGATGATAGAATGCATGATCTTTGTACAGATGTGTAGGGTATGAAATACTTACTATAAGGAAAGTACATGAAATGTTTAATTTCAAATATAATATTTGTTTTCTCATACGTCCTTACTAAAGATAGTTCCTGCACTCGTCTCGTTGAGCCGCTATCGGTTGCAAAGTTCCATTTAACTCTAGCAATATGTAATCAATTAGAGGTAATTAAATTCACTGACAAGCATGAAAACTGCTTTTAGCCAACCTGCCGCAATGTAGAACTTTAATGGACATTGCCTCATTTTAATGGTTACCACATCAGGCTTTCAACCAAGTCGTTCGGCCTAATGCGATTTATCGCTAGCAAAAATGCATGTAGCTGTTACTATTCGACAGCGATGGACTTTGGCTGATTGATGTCAATACGAATTCATGTTAAATACTGAACTTAAACAAACTAAACATATTTAGTTTAGAATTATAATTTTCTACAGACCAAACCTATTTAGTTAAAAATTCATGTCTGTTTCTTGGGGACGAGCGTCTATATTTGAAATTGAATTAAGGCAAACTGTCGCCTTAATTTGAAAACTCCTCATACCGAACGAATTTACGGAACGGCCCGAAAGTTGCTGGGAAAATAAATCAGGACTTTTCACGGCCTTGGGGTTTCTTTTCAAACCGCTAACCGCCCTCCCTCGTACAATCACACCCCTTTCGAATTCATTACGCACATTCATTCCTCAAACCTTATGATCAATCCTTGAATGTTACAAAATGAATCTCACTTGTGTAGGAAATCACGGGGTGTGACACACGCCAGGATTTTAGATTTTAAGATTATGTCTATAGTATTTCAATAAGTAAGTTTTGAAAATGTAATAGATAAAGGTGGGTCTAGAGAGAAAACTAATTTAATTTTAACAAAATTCAATTTCATCCTTTAATTTAGTAATAATTAGTGAAAAAGAGAATTGAAGTGAAGAAGAGTTTAAGAAGTGAAGATCATATTGAAATTTGTACTAACAAAACTTCGCTCATTTGTATTAGTTAAGCTAGATTTAATTTGATTTTTGAATCAAACTAACGTTTAAATCAAATTATAAATTGCATTCCTTGTGTGAGTGCAAAGATTTAAATGGGCAGCCCTAGGCTTTCCATCACCTGTCCGAAAGTTTGGGATATTATGCACTTTGGCGCATTTTCAATTTTTAAACCCATCAGTGCCAAGTCAGCTTTTAGATATAATCTAAAAGTCCTAGCCACACTTTCCAATTTTGCGTACCGCCTTATAAAATATTGGAAGGTAAGAATCAGTCCGTATTTTATGAATGAAACAATATTGTGGCGAATGAAGACAGAATAATAAACGATTCAATTCGGAATGTTATAGAAAAGAAAGGAAAACATATTTCCTCTAATGTATCTGGCTCCGGAGCCATCGCATTCCACGTTGATTTATCTGGGATTATTGGATAATACAGTATGGGTTTTAGGGTCTTATTATAAGAGCTTGTAAAAATTCTCGTCTTTTATCCAAATTTTTCCAGGTTATTAATAATCACAAAAGCGTTTTTTATAAGGTTTTTTCATTTCAATGTGAAAGCCCATGTGTTCTTTAAATCCTCTGATAAACAATTAACTTTAATACAATCTAGATTGTTTTTCTGGATTTGAAGCCGTGATCCAATAGAATTTCTTGATGACGTTTTGTCTACAGCTGCGGCAGACATTATCAAATGAGATGAGGCAATGGGCGAAGTGATCTCCCATGCTTCCTGACGTTGACTGATTCGATTGTGGTGAGCTTCATAGTATTTATGTCCTCGCCATCGCGCTGAAGTGGAGGGTCGGTGGTGGGGGTAGTGGTGGCGCGGGGTTTCCGCGCACTTGAAGCATGTCATAGAATTCGCGTCTAGTCTATCTTTAGAAACGTAATTTTCTCCTGCCTGATAAATATATTGTCGTGTTTGAAGATCTCAATGACCTCTCTCGTTAGTCTCGGACAGAAACACTGCGGTGGATATAAGATATCCACCTCCTTCAAAAAGGATGTCGTGACCTTCGGAGAGAGCGTACTCTGCTACTGGCGACTTTTGTGTTTGTCCCAGCCTGCAACTCCTCTTGTGTTCCATATTCCCCGTGTTGACACTGCGTTTTGTGGTGCCAATGTCTATCGAGCCACAGCTGCATGGAACTCGGTAAACTGCGGCTGCCGATAGGGGATCTCTGCGGTCTTTGGCCGATCTTAAGCTCGGTTGTGCGAGTGGGTTTAAAGACAGTTTTAACATCGTACTTTTCCAGTAGCCTGTCGATCCTGTCCATTACTTGAATTATCTTTGAATTCTGCTCTTGTAGGTGGAAACCCTAATATCTCTAGCAAGTATCAGCCGGTTACCTTACTTCCCACTATGAATGCTGAAGAATTTGTAGAGACGAGAATTATGTAATTTCTTAATCTCATTAGAAATCAAATAGGGGCTCTATCAAGCTGGGATGCGGTGCACTGTACGAACGTAGTAGTATAATACTTAGTAGGGCTTCGTGGAAGAATTGCAAAAACTCATATCTGAAGTTACTTGCCCTTTTTCTTTAGAAGCAATAAGCAGCGCCTCCTCTTCGTCAATGTCTGGTACGTTCCGATACAGCACCCCATTTATAAGAACATATTCCTTTTTAGGCGACGTCTTGAGGTCAATATCATCATCTAGATCTTCAAAGGACGGACCAATCTTGACAAGGTCTGCTCCTCCATTTCTTCTTTTCTCAGTTCAGGATTTCAGGGAGTGCTGGCCGAAAAAGGATATCTGCAAGGACATTTATGTACGTCTGTAAGTGCAATCGATTTATAAATCGAAGGTCTTCAAGATTTCCTCCACAAGTTCACTTTGATATTGGATTGTGATGTGTCAAAAAAAGTCATATGTCTATTAAATTCCTGGACCCTCGGTCCAGGAACGTGTTTGGATAAAGGAGTAAAGCTCTTTGATATCTCGTGTAGTGGAATGTTGGCGAAGTAGGCTATCTAGTTCGAATTAAGAGTAAATCCCGATTGTGTAGTCGTGTTTTAGGTACTTAAAAGATGAATAAAAAAAATAACACTGCCTACTTTTGGCGATTCTCTATGTGTGACTCTCAGGTTTCTGACAACCCAATTACAACCTATATAGGTCGACAAGATATCCATGGGACAGATCATGAAGCCTTGAGCGGAATCTGTCAACAGGGCGTTCACAAGTCAAAGGTGCATTTCGTAAACCGAAACGGACATACCTATTCCAAACATTTACTGACGCTTGATGATAGCAGGGCCTCACATCCAGCATCGTCATATACTAGGCCCTTTAATTTAGTTTTTGTTTAGTATAAGGGGTCATCAATCCTTGGAAAAAAGTAGCGAACTGTCCTTGCTTTTGCATACAGCTTGCGCTAGTCGAATGTGAGTGGTATGGTTTAAAGTATGCTATCAATGTCTTTCTTGAGCTGTCCTTTTTGATTTCTGATAATCAATGAGGTGGAACCGCCACAGGCTGATTATAAATTATATTGATCGCATGCTCTACCTATGGTGTTTGTTAAAGACTCTGCTCAAACATGACTCGATTAGCTTCAAATAAATCGTTAAAGCATTCACGCTCTGCTTTACTTAGTTGCAATTCTTAATCATCTGGCGGAGACAAAGTTGCAGGAACATCGATGACATTTATTGATAAGGGCGGGTCCATAGTTGGCATATGAACAAAGACGTATTTTCTGGTTTATTATGGAGATACACCTGTCGAGGTTATCTGAGCTGTTACATTAACAATTAGTTTGCTTTAAGCTGTGTCTGGATAAACTGTATTCATTGCAGTCGTTGGATTCCTTACATTTAATCTTCCTTGGCAGCCATGTGGACATGTATGCACTCTTCTATGAGTATGTACTACTTGTATGTAAACCGGAACCACTTGGTATGGATAATCCAGTTGATTGATTAGACACGATACCTGCCTCTCTGCCTGAATTATTAGTAATTAAAAGTCTTCGGCAAACTAATTTCCTAAAAATGTCTTTTTATTGACCACATACCTTACAACAAGTACACTAAACACCAGTTTTGTGACTATTGTTGTGGTGAGGTTTATTCCACAACACGAGCTACTTCGATTAGTTCTTTGAAAGATTCAGCACTCTCTGTCACGTAAAACTTTTTCTCAAATGTGAGTATGCTGTAAACTGGGCTCCGAAATTTTTTGCAGGTGAAACTCAACTACTCGGATAGTCATTCACATGACTAAATACAACAAACTAACAAATGAATTTTATTTGGATTTTCTCCAATGTATACTGCCTCTGTCGGAGAACCAAAAACGTGGAGAGAATATTTTTCAGCACTAAAAAGCTCCCTCGCATTTCAGAATAAATGTGACGAGTTCTAGTTTTAATCAAAACTTTCCGAATGGTGAACAAGTCGAGGTGGGACTGTTCCATGGCCACCTAGAAGACTCTAGTTTAACGCTGTAGACTATTCTGCTACCTTTGGGGAGACCTAAAAGCAATGAAGGCTACAAGAAAAAATAAACAACGCATTTGTTCATAGTTGAATAGAGCTAGGAAATTTATTAATAGAATTAGAGGTAATTTTGAAAAATACTTAAAAATCTTTATTTTCATTAGTTTGTGTTATTATTAATTGTTACTATTCTTTCTTAGCTGAAAATTACCCATTGCTTTTTTAAAAATTTCTTTGTGTTTTTTATGATCGAAATTTTGGAACAATTTATTTTAAAATTTGCTCAATTTAATTCAGAAATATTAAAGTAGTTTGATGACCTTCTTACTGATGGTCACTTGTAAACAAGAATGAGTGTCTTTTTCTCTACCAAAGTTCAGAGTGCTGAACAGTCGTCTCTAGTTTTTACATATTTGTTTGCTGAATACGTTTAATATAGTAGTGGATATTAGTGTCAGCAAATTAATCAAAAGGCAGTAAAATTATTTTGGGCAGTAGCGTTTGTGGTGAGGGCGGCTTACCAAGTTGGTGGGCGAGAGTACCAAGCCTAGATCGTTTTGCTATCATTCAGCGTTGGTTCGTTCGAAGATGAAAGTTTCGAAGAAGAGAACTATTCGTAGATGTTCCAGATAACTACACGGTTTTATGGAAGGCAGAAAATTTGGAGCCCACTTTGATGATACAAATTCTGACTGTAAAATCTATAATATAAATAAAGAATATTCAGAAATTGCAATAATACCTCCCTCGAGATAAACTGCAATATTTTATATTATTGGGGCATTAAAACTTAATAGAAAAATAATCCGGGCAACTTGAAATTGCTCTTCGTTTAACTAATTTTTGCATGCTCTTTCTGAATTTCGGACTTACTTAAACTAGGTGCATCAAATATTATTTTTTTTGTGGTTCCTAAATATAGCCTAATACATAAATAAGCAAAACCTGTGTATATTTGTAAATAAATCTTATTGACCCACTAAAGATGGGTGAGATGATACCGGCTAAAGGTCCTACATAATATGCTGTTAAAGTATGTATACTTATCAATGAATCACGCTATATACAAGCACGTAGATATAGTTGAGTGTGAAAGTATTTGATTATACGCATATTATAAAAGGCAAATTTTATCTCATATATAAAAACCTGGTGCTAGGGTAAACAAAAACATTTCTGGGCCATGTGTACAATAAAATTCTAGCAGTTTGATATCACAATAGAACATATAGACTTCACCACACAAACGACTTTTAACATATCTCTGTGTAAAAGAAAATAGGTTTTGGCTTTAGCTCCGATATAAACCACCCCATTCAAATCGGTATATTTCCTAATTTCTTAGACCGTAACATCCCTATCTCGTATATCCGCAGCGGTCACAATAAAGGATCAGCAAATAAATGAGGCCTTTTATTGCATCTGGAAAGCCTGCCTGCAAACAAGGAGATCAACGAAATTCCGTGAGCGAAATAGTCAAAAAATTGGGCCCGAAATATTCGTGGCACAACGTCTCCTGTAATATCGACTATTATCGCCATGTGCGGAAGGAATAGGGGCGAATATTATCCGAACATTCCATCGGAGAGGGAATTTTAAATTCCCTTTCGTTACATGATCATTGTTTGAACTCCAGTAATATTGTTTGTTCTTTTACTCACTAGACGGGATATTTCTGTATTATGAATCATACTGTAGGCGAATACAAAGTAGAATATTTTCCATTTCCTCCTCCACCAACTGAATGGGAGCTAAGAAATCGATCTGTTGTAGCTAAACCTGTTAATTTCATATAACAGATAACTGCCAATTAAAGAACTTTCGATCTGAATTTCCTCCGCATAATGACAATGTAGCTCTGCATAAATTCCCGAACCCAAAATATGCACATCCGTTCCTCTGCATTGGATAAATGCTCTAAGCGTATCTAACTTCATCACATTATCAAATAAAACTAGCACACAATTTAAACTTTTGGCTTTTGATGATAAAAGTTGGCATACTTAAAAGTTTGTAATTGGATACGGAACTATTAGACGATACAACAAAGCAGGTCGTTTAAACTACTAACCAGGGATTAACGCTTGGTTTGCTTTTAACAAAAATTTTGTTTAATAATTTTTATAAGTGCATATAACAGCACGTTAATTAACCTCAACAATATTACCAAACTAACAATAAATGAGTATTATTAAACACTGATAATGGAGTTCCTAAAGTATAACATTGGTTTTGAAGACCTAGAAAGTCTGTGAAATTAGCCATAACTTGCTAAACTAAGATTTGAATGCAGTACTGCCCAATTCAATTTGCTTTAAGAAATACCGAGAAAAAATCTAAATCGATCAAAACTTTTTTTTTTTTTTAAATGCATTCTAAGTTAAAACTTTTACAAAAGATGTTTCGTATAAAAACGGATTTAAAGAAAAATATTATGTTTTCAAACTAGACTGACGTCGTCATTCCTTATTGCGTTTTCCTCTGATTTATATTTTTTGCATTTTGAGCATTTCTCTTGACCTAGAATTGGAATTCCAATATGTCAAAATTTGCAAATTGTCAAAAAGTTATACATTTTTTCTTTTTCTAAATAAAATAAAACTACGGAATTAATATCAAATTGTGAAGACTTTTGCGTCTATTCAAAGATTATTCTAGAGCGTTTTTCGGGATTTGAAGCCGTGCTCCATTGGAATTTCTTCCTGGTTTCAAAATGGGGAACTTCAAAATGCATGTCCGCCATAAAAAAATTAAAGTTTATGATGACTCTACAAAACCGAAACGTTGTATCCGAATTTCAACTTTCCAGGTGTATTACTCTCAGAAAAATTTGCCTCAGAAATATTTTCGCAAATTTCGATTAAATTTTGAAATAAAAAAAAAATAGGCCGGTTGCTTACGAATGTCCCATTTTGGTTTGTTCAAAATTTCTCAAAAAGGTGATTGTTTAGTATAACCTCGCATTTGTTGTCACGTTGAAGTATTGTATAAAACCTTTCCTACTCGCGTGCGGTAAACTACACTTTACTGCACTCATTTGAGTGTGGGAGGGAGTACTAGACCGCGGTACTTTACCGAGTGCGGTAAATTTACTTTACTTCATACTATATCATTTAGGACACTTTTAAGTAGTTGACTTCAATCCGGTATAGTTATTTTCCTAACAAGTGCGGAAAGTGATACTTTTCCGCACGCGACTGCAGTCGGGCGAACGACGCATAGCGGAGTTCGGCCATGAAGTCGAGTGCGGAAAAGATACTTTCTGCAAGTGTTAGGAACAATATTTTTTCTACGAGTAAGGCGACTTTTACAACTATCAGTAAAACTTCAGTTTATTACTTATAACGTAATAGTTATTTACATTATAAGTCCGGTAAATATAGTCTTACAGTAGGAGTAAGATGTTTCCGGACGAGGCGCTAGCCGAATCTGGAATTTCGAAACGACTACTGTAACACGTTACCGGACGTATGATGTACAACATTTTACTTCATACTTATCAAAAACCGGAAAAAAATAATTTTTTCTAATGTTGACATATAAAGTGGCACTTTTCAATACTGATGATAGTGACGTAACGTCCTACTTTTCGTAACTAGTTACGAAAAGTAAAATCTTTCGTAACTAGTGATGAAAAGTTCGTGTCACCACCAGTTGCAGGTTTCGGCTGTGGCACACCGTTGCTACAGTTTTACGGTATTAAGTAGATACAAAGTAGTTTAAAAGTAAATATTGAGGTTTAATAATAATAACTCTCTCTCTAAGTAGGTATTTGTAGTCAAAATTATAAAAAATCTTGTATGAAACACGTGACGAAAAGCCTTTTTTGTGTACCTCATTCAAATTGCAACGCAAACATTCATTCGTTACACAAAGTCGGACTTTTCGTAACTGGTTACATAAATAGCTATTATGCGCGGCGAATATATTTTTGACAAATCCGCCAATTTGACAAATAGTTTCATTACGGTATCCTGTACCGGTACCGGTACAGGTTACCAAGGATACAATTGATTTATTGAAGATGTGCCGGTACTCAATACTGTAAAATTTCTTTACGATATCCAATGCTGTAAAAAGCTATTTATCGGATTAAAATCAAGTGCCTAAAAGTGTTCTAAGTGATACAGTATGAAGTAAATAACTATTACCACAATGAGTATGGAAGACATATGGTGAGTCACCTATATTACGTTTCAATGTCATTATTGACCAACAGCTTGAGATAGCTGGTACCAGCTTAATAATTATACCACAACAATAGGGGTATGGCACTTGATACCTATTGATGTTAAGGACGAGAACTGTCAACAATAATTGTCTATCAACAAGATTTGTCAAAAGAGCTTGACAGTTTCTTTCACTCCATTCCATAGTTCATTGCAGTTTGATTTATCCTTAAGATGGTTTCTTCCGATGAAGAAATTCCTCAAGATATAATTGACGCAGCTACTTAAGCAAGAAGTCACTTAATTCCAGAAAAATGGAAGAATCGCTACCAGAATGAGTACCTAGTCTTTGAGACATGGTGCACTGAAAAAAACGTCTCTTCAATGAAGGAAGAGGCATTTTTAGCATATTTAATCGTCAATCAAAAAAAAAGTAAAGAAAAACATCGATATAAGCAAACTTTTCAAATTAACAGCCTTTTTGAATAAAGCCAATGACGGATTTAGGCCGAAAAATTAAAGGATCTCAAAATAGATGAAGAAGTTCGATTTCTGTCTGATGCTCCTGACAGTGTGTATTTATTGATGAAAATTGCAACAGTTTTCGGAATTGCAGGAGCCTGCCGCAGGGGCGAGCTGATGAAACTTACAATAGGTGACATTGAAGAGAAAGATGATGTCTTGTTAGTAACAATCCCAAATACAAGGAGCAATGTTTCACGGAAATTCGTCGTATGTAGAAATGATGATTCAGAAACACGGTACACCGACTTTTACAATAAGCACAAATCCTTAGGTCCTGCAAATACGCCACATCGAACGAGTAAGGTATCGTCCAGGAGCTGTGATTTTTTCCATCTGTGGTAGCTGATTTGGGAGCGAGTATGTCCATAGCTGGCCCTGTCCAGAATGCGGCAAGCTCGATCACCAGGGATCGGTGATTTTAAGCGAAAACCCACTGGAATGATGTGGCTGTCCCTCGCTGTGCAAAGGAAGTGGATATGTTCTTCCTTCTTGGTGAGCTTGATCTTTGCTTTTTCGTAACCCCAGAATTTCTCGCTAATACCAAGTCCTTACCGGTTTTCTAACGTTTGCTTAAAGATGGCAGATGATGATGTACTATTAAGCTTCGGTGTGGCATCCGTTGATACGGCGGACGAGTGCTGGTCGCTTGATGCGCGACCATGGCGACGATACGGCCAACAGGAATGGTGGGTGTGATTAGCGGTGTTAGTACATAAGCAAGTAGTGTTTGGAAGCCAAAATTGTGCATAGGGAACAGCACTGGAAGAAACGAAAGTTTAAGGAAGCAGTCCTCATTGGAAGCAATGAGGGCGTCTTTAGTAAACCAAGTTGCGACGTCTCTTCGGTATGGCATCCGTTGATACTGCTGGGCGCTTGACGCGCGACGTTGGCGACGATCCGGCCAATAGAAATGGTGGGCGTGGTTAGCTGTGTTAGTACATAAGCAAGTAGCCTCGAGCTTAATCCTCAGTATCCCTTGAAAACGAGCAGAGATTCCACTACTCGAAACGTCGTGTAAAAAACTCAATAAAGACAATGGAATTTAAAAGATGTTCCGCCTAATACCCTAAAACTTCTTGACGAAGCTCGGTAAGCAACGAAATTTTATGATAGACTCTCCTTAAAATCGAACCAAGAATATGTTATTTTTTTGCTGAACTAACCTGAATTTGGCTGAACTAACTAACCTCAAAACATAATTTAGTTTTCACGGTATCGGTATAACCTGATGTACCCACTTTTAATGCTTATCAACCGTATCAAATAACTGTTGTGGCACCTAAATAGGTAAAACATAACGTAACTTTATAACAAGGTGAAACGAACTCAAGATATCCATTAAAATGGGAATTCCATTAAAGTGGAAGCTCTTCTTTCTTGCAAAACAGATATTAGAGCGGTTATTCCATATTCTTTTACAATAACCATTCAATTTTATAGCGTAGGAAATTTATATTTGGTACGTCAGATATATAGATAAAGCAGGGTCGAGTTTCTTCGTAAACATTAGAAGCTGCTGAGTTGCCAGATTAATGACACTGGCTTGAACATAGTCAATATTCTATTCGAAATTTGAGAAGAAATTTTAATAATATTTTTGGAGCTTTAAGTGAAGAAATTCCAGCAAAAAGCGCTGACGTTGGATTTTGCAAAAACTGAAAAAAAAATAATATTTTTATCACTATTCTCCACTTCTTGTTGCTTATGAGAATTAAAGAGCCCCCAATGAAGTTGAGGGGAACAAATTAAGCTATTGTTCTCTCTCTCTCTCTATGCATTAATGTAATTCCTCTCTTCCAGTTATCCGTTACGCAAAATGACGTATTTTCAAAAATTCTAGTGTTTGTTGATAACAATGAAACATTTTAACTAAAACTTCTGACGTGCATTAGCAAATTGCTTTTGGATGACAATATAATTTCCTGGCTTCATTCGGCTCATTTATTTTATGTTAGCAAATTTATATCGAAAGTTAGACACATAAAAAAGCGAGCTTTTAACGGATTAAATGCACGTTACACCTGCTATCGTGTTTAGTTTTATGCTAATTCATCATCATGTCAAAATTTTTGCTCCACTTGTTTCCCATGTAATATATTTCTGAAGCTTTTAGGATAATGGAATAATTATAGGAAAATTTGCAAGTAATTCGTAACGTGACCCGCAGTTATCTATCTTGTCTAATCACCATTAAAACCCTAAAGGGTTTTTCTTCTGATGTGTCTTCATAAATTTAGGCTGCGAAGTTTCCGCTCCACTCTCTGATTTGTGGTTTAGCGTAATTAAATCATCAGACTCTATTCCATTATCGCGTTTATCCACCATCAATTAATTTGTGCACGAATTAGTTCTTATGGATCTATCAAGGTAACAGAACTCCTCTTCTCTTTGGAGTCATATTTCATTTTCAGTTGAAATCCCTTAAAGTATCAAGTCTCCACGTAAAAACCACTCAGATGTGTACTTTGTCACTTAGCAAGCCCTAACTTGATACCAATAAGTGTATGCAAATCAAACAGTAGGGCGCATTGTAAGCGCTAACGCGATTTTCAACAAGAAGGTGTCTGAATAATGTATTCATTTTAGAAAGGCTCTGAACTGGAAACGTGAGGGCGGAGTAAAATCCAGTGAAATTTACTTTACGTATGAAAATCTGGGTTGGTTCTTGCGCCTTCGGGTAAATGGCTATACGGATTTTCTATTACGGGAACACCGCTTAATTAGGTTTACAGAAAACTGCGTACAGACAGGCCATCGCTGTAAATACTATATTTTGTCAAACTGATTTCCAAATAAAAAATATATAAACAAATTGTTTGAGAATGCTCTATACTCTGAGAGGAGGAAACATTTTTATCTATCTACAGGAAATTATTATAGGGTAGGTAACAAATGTATTTTACGTCCCCCCCCCCCTTTACCCGTACACTATTGTGTTTTAATTGCTTAGTTAACAAATTCATAAACGTAAACTTTATAGAGAGTAGCTTGTCACCAATTTGTCGATCAACCCATCTGCATACTAGTTTCGGGGTCTACCCCTCATCAGTACAGCTTACTGTACATACGGCTCTTTACACTACGTTGTGGTTCTGATACGCGGTACAGAGCAATATGGGCTGCTTCTCGAATTGGGAACCATCTGCCAAGCAGTATTATATCTAATACGCTGGTGGATGTCGCCTGCTCCTGCTCTGTACAACATCTCACCGCTCTTCCGTAGATTTTTTCAGATCAACGATTTGTATATCGTTGGAGGAGCCTTCGTGTTTCGCAATGTGAGTTGTTTTCCCGGTGCCATTAACCCTTCTTCGTTTGAGATGGTGTTAACCGATATTGTTCCAATGTGCCGAGTCCTATGATTTCTTCAAACTGTCATATGTCTATTCTTCATGGAAGCCATATCTCAATTCAGTGTTGCCAGAGTGTGCACGTTTTATATAACTCTTATTTATGTCGATTTCGATTTGCTTTTTGAGTCTTATGGATAAAAAGTTTCAAAATGTCTTGAAATACATTGAAGTAATCGGTAGGTCTACAAAATAATTTCAAATATTTTTAAATTCTACTGAAACACTTTGAAGTAGTTTGAAGCTTTAATCAGGTACTTTGAAACACCTTGAAGTTTTGATTAAAGTAGATTAAACTTCGGAAAAGTGTTTTGAAATATACTTAATTATCCATTCTCCTAGTTAAGTGCGGAATTTTTGCATGAGGCATAAACGAAGGTCCATCAGCTTCCCTCAACATTTTTTATTCTCTGTTAAAAGATGGTGAACAATTTCACGTCTGAAAAGTATTCACCCGAAAAATAAGGCTTTCTAGATTCTTTTCGGGCTTGAGGATATTGTCTCAATGTGAGGTTCATTGAAGATACTATTAAAATGAGGACACCTGGAGAGAAGAGAATTTTTCTACTCTACCGATCGTACGAAGCCTTTTTAAGGAATCTTGCTTTGTGATACCCTGATATCGAGGACTTGCCAGGTTGCCGTATTTACCATGTTAAAAATAGAAGTTATCTTCAGTACTCTTTACGTGTTTTTTTTTGCTATTGTATACTAAATACTTTTTTAGAGAATTTATTCTCTTTTAGTCCTAAATCCGCTTAGCCATGGGCGCGAGTGGCCCCTCTACAATGGGGCTCTAAGCAAAGTCGTTAAGGATTATTTTAATACAAATCTAGGGACTAGGTTTCAAGGGTCTTGTCTATCTTATTTTTCAGAAATAAGCGTCGTCCAAACCCACGTTTTGTAAGTTGGACATAATTAAAATATTATTTAAGAAGTTGTCGCTCGCAATTGCATTGCAACATGCATAGTTATTCAAATTCGCCATCATTCGACCTGGATCCCGTAAACCGTAAGGGATTCGAATTAGTTTAAATCGGAGCAAAGTTGAGCGCAGGTACTAATAACATTTTAAATTTTTGCATTAAAATAATGCATTATAAAATGGATTCCGTTTTTAGAAAAAAATTTCAAAATGTTTCCCATTTGTTCGGTTAGCGCAAAGTTAGTTAACTATTTTTAACAATTTTTGGAATCCATATTTTAATGCATCTTTTGAAACTAATCATTTATTATCAACTCTCTGATAATGCAACTTTTATACAGGTCTTTTTTAATATATAAACCCCTTTTGACGAATTCTACAAGCTGTTAAAATAAATGACTCAACACCCTGTATTAAATCATAAATTTCTGAGTTCGAGAGAGAATAGAGCTTGTATTACGAATATAATATAAAATGTCCTCATTAAATTTGTTGGATTCAAACTTTTTCGGCACTGTTTCGAATGTGAGATAGTGTCAAAAAATAAAAACTTGGCAAATTTTTTATAGGAGACAAAACTGCAATCGCGAGGGGCCTGGGCCGCAATTAAGAACTAAAAGTTGGCCAGAAAAATGGCAGATTCTCTAGTCCCTTGAAATCCAAGCCGGACTCAAAATAAACAAAAAGTAGACAAAAAAAAAACGTTTTGAAGAGTCATCAGTCATCCTGATCATAGATTGATTATCTCTTAGTAGTGGCTATTTTGGACATATTGATGTGAACCCTTTGTCTATTGCTCTTTGGCAACCCTTCAGAACTTTTTCTTAGTCTAGTTTTTGTTTATTTTGTGTCCGGCTTGAATTTAAATAAGCCTTAATTCCTAAACCAGTCTTTAATTTTTTGTAATATTCTACATCTATACATCTACAGGAAATTTAGAACAAGTAGGGACTGAAACCTTTTAAGAAAGATTCATTAACGGCGAGAAGACAAGAAAACAAACCATTCCTAATAAGTATTGGGGATTTCAAAGCAAAAATCGGGATGAAAGAAGATGGACACTTACATTGGCCTCTTAGAACTAGTCGATAGAAATGACAGAAAGAAGGTGCTAGATAGCTATTTGAACCAAGAAAGCCTATTTTACCTCAAAACCATCTTCGCAAAACCCAAACAATGTAAATGGACTTGAACCAGCTCAGACAAAACAACTACAAACGAAAAAGACATCATCTCTAATAAGAACAACATATGCCCCAACGTAACTGTACTGAGTAAATTCTACAGGAAAGCGACAATAGATTAGTGCAAGCCAAAATCAAGATACGCATGAGAACAGAATATAACAAATTCATCAAACAAGAATGCTATAAAACCACAGAAACCCTGACACAAAGTCAAATCAACTCCCGTTACAAGCTAGAAACAAGCAAGATTGCTGCAAAAAGGAACAGAGAAAATTAAACATATGCAAATAAGTGAACCGGTTGCCAAAATAAAAGAAACCATAAGGACATTGGTCAAAGGTCTGTTAGAAATCAATATCTTGAAAATTCTCATTAGTTTCCAAAAAAAAATCTCAAACTATACCAACAAACTAATAAAAGATAAAATAAGAGAAATCTGCAACTAAAAGTAATAGAAACAAAAAACACAAGAAGCGGAACGAAAATGGTAAAAAGAAAAACGTCAATTTCCAAGACAGAGAGGAAATAAGGAAAGCCAAAGAAGAATTCTACAGCAATAAGCTATGCACTTGCCAAACACATAACAACCGTAGCAAGCCCAACCCAATAAAACTACACAGTGTAGTGAGACAAGAAGACACTATCTCGCTCCAACTCTTCATCCTTGTCTTGGAAGACATCTTTGAGAAATTGGAATTGGACACCAAAGGTATACATCGACGCTGTATACCTTTGGTGTATAACTTGATCTTATTAGCACATAATCTCTAAGAGTAATATAAAATTCTATAAGAACTAAATGACGTGTCTGCAACTACAGTCCTTAAAATGAAATATAACGAAACAAACATGATAAGCCAAGGAAGGACGAATAACATGGGCCGCCTTTGATAACCTTGCATACTTTGGAAAATAGTTCCATTCCCATAAATCTGGAGTAAAAAAATACACGACACCGGCATATTACCGGTGAGTATGTATGGCTCCATTCCATACATTGGAACCCATGTCCCCCGCCAACAAATCTGTTAAATAAATTAGAAACAACACCGAAGTCGGACCTGCGAAACACTGATTGGAAACAATGAGATAAGAGGTAGAACGGAAGTCGGGGACATCGTAGAGGAGAGAGCAAGGATGAAGTTGAGATGGACTAGCCACATGGCCACTTATGACTTCAACGGGCGGAGACCAAGAAATGCAACAAGAAACATGGGAAAAACTCAAAAAAGATGGATCGAGGACATAAGGTCTCTGGCATAAGAATACAGTGGTTGAGACTGGCGAAGAATAGAGAAAGACGGAAACTATTAGGAATGACCTGCCTTCACGAATGGAGGAACAAAATTTGGCAAAGAAGAAGAAGAACAAGGAGCAAGACCACCAACATTACAATTGAAAAATAAAAAAACATGATGGGCCGTAGCGTTAGTCCTAACGTGATAGAACACTTAAATTGGTTACTAGTGTTAGGGAACCTAATTTAAAAACTTTTAAAAATGAAAAAAATAATGTAATAATATGAACAATTAAACCAATTTAATACAAGTGTGTTGGTTTGGTTATTTTTGGTATAATAATAAACTGCTCAACTTAAAGTTCGGCACAAGCAATTTTTCGTGTCATTTTCAATTAGCTGCAACTTTTAAAGCAATGAATCGTTTTAAATGCAATTTGCACGGTCTGAAACCTCATTTCCTCTAGATAAAGCTAGCGGATAATTTTGAAAAAAAAACCGACA
Source organism: Taphrorychus bicolor (assembly GCA_951812265.1). NCBI lineage: Eukaryota > Metazoa > Arthropoda > Insecta > Coleoptera > Curculionidae > Taphrorychus > Taphrorychus bicolor. The sequence goes on from OX638297.1 coordinate 37,190,776, forward strand.
TTATCTTTATTATATAGGGTGTGAAACCAAGTGATCTTTATCGTTTTCAGGTCAGTCATAAGCCAACATCTATATCTCGGGACCTTTTCGCCAGATTTTTTATTAAAGCAATATGAATTCTTATACAGAGTGAAACGTAAAATGTGTGAAATTTTTGTTGCTGATATTTGTAAATCGTCGTAGTTTGAAAACCTGGTAAAGAGTCTTGTGGTGTTTTCCCTCATTTGTTGACACATTATCTGTGGATTGTCCCTCATTCAAAGAATTTTAAAATAAATGCAGTTTTGTCTAGTGAACTAGCACTCAAACAATATGATACCATTATTGTTGATACTCGTGACTTATTATAGCAATATTCAATAAAATAACCTTTCTCGAGGCAAAGGGAAATTCAGTGATGCCATCGCAGATGTTTTAATTTTTTATTTTTAATGCATTAGAACTTATACAGAGGGAATTAAAATATTCTTAAAAATTTCGTTTGTATTTTTTTTAAATCGTCGTAATTCGCGCACAAGTTGACGGATTATTATTTTTATTCTTTGGATCGACAGCATTATCTACAAATTGTTTCTCAACAAGGTTTTACAAAAGTGACTACTGAATTACAGGTACGGACTTGACAAAATTAGTATACTCAATTTCCCTTTACCTCTAGAAAGGTTATTTTATTTAATATTGCTATTATAAGTCACGAGTATAGACAATAATGTTATCATATTTTTTGAAGCTCGTATACTAGAAAAAACGGCACTTATTTTTAATTTTTTTGAATGAGTAGCTATCCGCAGACAATATGTCAACAAATGAGGGAAACACAGTAAGACTCTTTATCGCTTTTCCGAACTACGATGATTTAAAAATATCAGCAACAAGAATTTCACACATTTTACGTTTGCTCTGTATAAAAATTCAGAGCGATTTAATAAAATATCTGGCAAAAAGCCCCGAGATATGGATGTTGGCTTACTCCTGACCTGAGAACGATAAAGAAAAAAAAGCTTATTGCGAAATGGCAGAACATCAAAATTTGGAAATTTTTTCATCACTTTGTTTCACACCCTATATAATAAAGATAATGCCTTTTTTTTTCAAAATTATCCGCTTCCTCAATCTAGAGGAAATGAGATTTCAGACCGTGCAAATTGCATTTAAAACAATTCATTGCTTAAAAAATTACAGCTAATTGAATATGACACGAAAAATTGCATGTGCCGAAGTTTAAGTTGAGCAGTTTATGTTAATTTTTTTTTAAATATATTTTTCTTGGTTTTTGGTCAGATGAGCAATTTTTCTCTCGGGCCTTAGTCATACAAAATTCTCGAAATTTTTCTCGTACGAAATTTTACGTACGTACAAATAATTGAATTAAAAAAGATGAAACAAAAGTTATAAAAGCAGGGTGCGAAATTTGTATGGTTTAACCAACCAACGGGCGTATATTTTAACTTCTGGAGTCGTTGCTATAATGAGCACCGTGCTTTAAAAATAAACAGCACCGTCTAGTTGCAAACTCATTGTTTCGGGAATGACAACTCGTATGTGAGCAGATTCATGCGTAAAAAAGCTCCTATATTATTAGGATAGGAGCTTTTTTTACCTTTTTTTAAGTTTTATTAGACTTAAGTAAAAAAGAGCACTTACCTTTTTTTGATTCTTTGAATATAAAAAGTCGTACACAAAACTGACTCCCAGCACAGTAATGCCGGTCTCTTTGCACAACATAGCGGCTACCGTCAAGATGAGAAACAATAAAATATACCACCACACTTTTAAAAGAGTCCACCAACAACACCACTTTGAAGACTGTAAATTAAAACTTTTGGAATTTACGCAATCAACACCCCGCGAAGAAGACTGGACAATTTCTCTGTAGTGTATCTTGTTTTTTGGCCAATTGCAACTGGTGACGCTCTTCTGCAACGTTGTCGCTATTTTCTCATATCTCTTCTGACCACACTTCTGCAGCAGTGGCCTGTGGTCGCAGGTTTTTGAGCAGCAGTTGGAGTCGCGTTGAGTGACGTGCGACGAGTATGTTAAGAGAGCGGTTAGGAAGAGGTTGCAGGCTAGCAAGTCTGCTCGACCTGCAATACATTTACCTGATCAAACGAACTTGTGAAGTTCGATCGTAATTATATGAGGCGTCTCGTCCGAAGAAACCACTTGAAATGACTAGGTAGTCCGGCTCTCATGCGTGCTAGGACCACAAAGTTTAAAGGCGAAAACACCATTCTGTACGTCGTATACTGTCAGCTGTCATCCGCGCTTTCGCGCCCATAACTGACAGCGCCTATGTTCATAAGTTAAAAGTATGAAAAGGGCGGGCAGGGTTCGGGCGGGAAGTGGTTTCTTCGGACGAGCCGCCTCATATAATTACGATCGAACTTCACAAGTTCGTGTGATCAGGTAATTATATTTCGGCGCCTCGTCCTCGAAACCACTTGAAATGACTAGGTAGCTGTTTAAAGTATAACGCCACTTTTCATCCATTTTGCGTTAGGGCAATTAACACCTTTGATGTAATCAATTACTGGAAAGTAATAGTCTCATTGGAAAGATATATACATATACTTTCACTTCAAACACAAAAGAAATATACTCATCTTTGTTGAGTAGTAATATTCAACAGAACAAATAAAATAAACAGAAAATTAATCTTAATTCTTCACAACAAATAAAAAAACATAAAACATTATAATCATATACTTTATGATTAATGTTTCTCCAAGATACACCTGGAAAAATCTGTTGACGTGTCTAGCGAAAGATTGTAAAACTGGTGAAAAACCTTTGATTTAGCTGACCAGCCTGCAGTTCTTCTAATATTACTCAGCAGCAAACCAGCTCTGAATGCGGCAGATGTTCCGGCATGCTTTGCCGAGTAGCCCGTAAATATCCTAGTGTCAATTTTTGCCTCCGATAGGGTCTTCTTAATCCAATTTCTAATCGTCTGACTTGATGCTGTTAAATAAGGTTTCCGTGTTGACAAAAATAAATAATCCTGACTACTAGACCTCAAAGGTTCTGTTTTGACAATATATTCTAGCAATGTCGATGCTGCACAAAGATTTGGCCTATCCTGGAAAAACGGTATATGTAAACAGGGTTGAATCGAATTTGGAGAAGTAGTCTTCAGATGGTCAGGAATTAAGATCTGAATTTTTTCAGGTGAGACCAGGATATAATCCACTCTAATACAGGCTAGTGTCTGGAGTCTTTGTGCTGTAATTAATATTAGCAACATCGCTAGCTTCCTCGACAATACTGGTAAAGACAGCTCTTCGTTTTTTCCTAAGTTCTCCAAATAGTCCAAAACTATACATGGGTCCTATGTACAATTATACCTTCTATTCGTAGGTCGAAGTCTAAATATACCTTTTAGAAATCTTTTAATGATTGGCTCGTCTGTTACATCAGATCCTAGCAATAAAGAAAGTGCGGACCTATGGGAATTAAATGTCCCGTATTTGGAAAGCTTCTGATCAAACTGCTATTGAAGGAAACGTAGAACTTCATTGGCACTTGCATGGAAATAAGATAAACCTTCTTCCTGACAGACTGACAGAAGAGCCATCAAGCCTTGTAAGTTACTTCATACTGCTTAACTGTGGATGATGATATAGATTTAAGTAAAGTAGAAATGCTGGACTCTGGGACAGCTTTTAATCTAAATGCTTGGCAGAGACTTTCCATGCCGCCAGGAAACAGCCTGGAGGGAATTGATTTCTGAAAAGAGGGTTTACAATTAACACGCTTCTAGTTTTAAAACGAATTGTAGGCTTCGAGAGAATCCTTTGAAGGAGGGGAAACCATGGCTGCGACGGCCATTCGGGAGCTATTAAAATTCCCTCACCCTTGTCACATATTATTTTTCTAATTGTTCTGAGAAGGAGAGCAAAAGGTGGAAAGGCATAAAAGAAAATGTCACCCCAGAATATGCTAAAAGCATCTACAGCATGAGAATCTGGGTCAGGAAGCCAGGATACATATTTATCACATTTTTTATTAACACTTGACGCAAATAAATCTATATTCGGATGTCCGAAACTTTCTGAAATTAATTTAAAAGTTTCATAATTTAATTCCCACTCCGTTTCCGTGGGCAGCACTCGAGATTCGAAATCGGCTACAGAATTATCTTTAGATGGTATGTAGGATGCTGTCAGCCAAATATCTCTAACTTCGCACCATTGCCAAATTTCCTTTGCGATACCGCTCAGACGAGGAAAACGTACACTTCCTATCTTTTGAATGTAAGAAATGGCTGTGGTGTTGTCAATTTTTAGCAGAACAGAACATCCTACTTGGTCTCGAGCAAAACATTTCAAAGCATTAAAGACTGCTTTCAGCTCCAAAACATTGATCTGCTCTGTCATCTCTTCCTCTGACCACCATCCATGTGTTCGTTGATCCTCACAAGCTGCTCCCCATCCAGTTGTCGAGCTATCAGAGAAAATAGTTATATCATATGCATCTCTCTTAATATTATTAAAGCAAGACATAATATTATCTGCCCACCACTGAAGGTCTTGTAGGCATTCTCTGGCGAGAAGCATGATGCCATCATAATTTTGGTTGTTTTTAAGCAAGACAAGATATTTAGCTCTTTCAAGATTTTTTGTATATAACCAACCATATTTAACTGCAGGGCAGACTGATGTTAACAATCCAAGAGCTCGGGCAAAGACCCTTATACTTAATTGGTTGCAGCTAATGAGTTTTTTAAGGAGAAGTACAATCCTCTCTCGTTTCTCCATTGGAATTTGGAGGGTCATATTAACACTATCAAAAAGAAAGCCCAAAAATTTTGATTTTTTTGCAGGGGTCAACTGACTCTTTGCATAGTTGACAGTGAAGCCAAGTCGTTATAATATGTTGACTGTAAAATAAACAGCCTTCCTACATTCCCATTCTGTTTTCCCAAAGATATGCCAATCATCTAAATAAACTACGCACAATATGTCTCTCTGCCATAAATATGTAACCACCTGCCTCATGATCTTTGTAAAGATAAAGGGGGCAATTGATAACCCAAATGGCAGACAAGTGAACTCATAAGTGTCACAACCCACCACAAATCTTAAATAACGACGGTAGTCTTTATTAATAGGAATGGAATCATTTAAGTCAATTGTTGACATAAAGCAATCCTGAGTAATCAGCCTTAAAGAGGTCCGATAGTCCTCCAGTTTGAAATGGGGGGCATCCAAGAACTTGTTCAGGTTTTTTAAATTTAACATAAACCTTTTACTGATTCCATCTGCCTTTGTAGACAAGAAATAAGATGATAAAAATTGATTCGTGGAGGGTAAGCATTTTTCAATAAACCCACCTGATAGAAGATCTGATAACAACTCATCTAAAGAAGCTGAATTGACTGAACTTGAATGTTCAGCACACTTTGGCTTAGACAAGGGTGTGTAAGGTTCTTCCCGAAAGGGGATTTTGAATCCTTCTAACCAATTGAGAATTAATTTGTTATTGGTTATCTTTTCCCACTCCTTCAAGAAATGACTCAGCCTCCCTGCTGGTAAACTTACCTCTATCGTCGTGTTCGCTGATATGGTCTCGTTTGGGAGGTATTGGCCCTCTGATGATGTCTTGGTTGCTCCTTCAACCGAGACGGGCCCCTGTAGTTTAAAGACCTAGTCTTTGACATATTATTATTAGTGTTTGGATTAGGTTTTTTAAAAGAGGATGAAGGGGTGGAATTTCGTATCTCAGATACAGACCTCTGCATTGCCTTGGCTGCTTTTACTTTTTCACCTAAGTTTTCCCCAAAAAGAAACTTACCAACAGGCTCCTTGGCAGAGCAGTCTTTTACCAGCTTATTTAACCAAGGTATAAGTAGCACCCGGCGTGACAATGACAGCCTATAATGAAGGTCAGCTAATATTTTTCCCGTCACTCCTAATAGTTTTATTCATTATTTCTAAATTTACAATGGGAGGAGCCACTAAAGGAAGGTTATCAGGAAGTCCATTGTTTTGGAGCAACTGAGTTCTTTCCTCAGTGCTGAGTCCATTAGTCAAAATTTTGGTACACCGCTTTTCAATTATAGGGTGCAAATTTATGGATATTTCTTCATTATCCTCTTCCCCCAAACAGCGTAAGATTTCTGGATTCACCTTGTCAGTTTACACATTGTCCCCTGACCTACCTTCATTAATACTAGGTGTAGCGGCTAATGGTTCATTTTCCATGTCTGACTCCATATCGCTTGCTATTAAACTAATACATGAAGGAGATTGACCATCCTCATCAGAACTACCTTTGTTAAGGTTTGAATCCTGAGGAGAGAACGACTTAGCTGGCAATGACCAGATACTAGGTGCAATGCTACAACTTGGAGGAGTCCTCGGAGAAGGCAATGGTTTGGACTTCTTTGAGGCCACTTTATTCTTGCCAAAACTCTCAAATGGAGATTTTTCTGTCCTGGCTTTAGATTCTCCAGAAGTCGTTGAGGTTTTCACGAAGCGTCCCCTCGATGAGTGGGTTCCGCCCTTTCCAGTTAAACCCGGATATTTACCTTGATCTAGCAATGCTTTAAGCTCATCTATTTCTTTCCCAAGGTCTCGTTTAGGCCTCTTTCGGTCCCTACTATGAGACCTAGATCTACTCTTAGACTTGTGCTTGTGTTTGCCCATAATTTTCCCAACTGAAATTACCTGTAATAATCTAAAAATGGAAAAAAAATTATGTTTAGAAAATAAAACGTCGTAACTCCTAACGCACAAAAAAGCCTATGAACATAGGCGCTGTCAATTGTGGGCGCGAATGCGCGGATGACAGCTGACAGTATACGACGTAAAGAATGGTGTTTTCGCCTTTAAACTTTGTGGTCCTAGCACGCATGAGAGCCGTACTACCTAGTCATTTCAAGTGGTTTCGAGGACGAGGCGCCGAAATATAATTAAAATTTATTCAAGGGCATTATAATATACGAATCAAAATAAAAATTTGGCGCATTGAAAAGAACTATATTTGTTGTTTTAATGTAATCTCAGTAACATATATTGGGTCTTCATTAGAAAATGTCATCTAGAAGGCTATGAATTCTTGATTCTTTTGAAATGTCACAGCCCCCTAGATGATGTTCTTAAATGAACACCCCCAATGTAATCCTAATAAGTCTTAATTCAGCTTACCAACAACATTTGCGACAGCTTCAGTATGAACAGGATGAGCAGCAAACAGCGCCCCGGTAACCAAACATCCGACGTTTCGTTTGTTTCTCGGTAGCACAATGTTGGCAACTTTCATGAGCAAATACGTTGCTGAGCAATGTAGTATTACATTGACTAGGTGATAACCCCAGGCGACAAACTCTCCGATCAAGTAGTTGAGACGAAAGGTGAATACAGTTAAAGGCCTGTATGAACCATGCGTTCCACTGTCCGTGAGAGGTGTTCCCCAGTAGTCGTTTTCCAAGAGTTTTGGCCAAGGTGTTCTAGGGAGAACGTCTGGATTGGTCAAAATGGCCCTCCTGAAAAAAGAAAATTTATAAGCAATTTTTATACTTTTTTGACGGTTTTCTCTTAAAGATTATAGCTGCGAGTCCATCGACCCTCTTGGTACAAAATAAAAGATGAGGAATTATTATTCTGCTTATGAATATTTACAAGTAATATAATATGCATATAATAACTAGTAATGAACGCTTTTAAAACCAAAATTGGGAAGATGTTTATTATACTAATAGGCAAATAATGTATTTGCCTCTGGCTTTCTATATTTTGCATACGCTAATAATCAATATTACAGTTCTGGGTCCATTAGGTAAAAAATTCTGATATTTTGCAAGTTGCGATTCTATTTTTACCTCTAAATTATTCTCGTTTAATCTGGTAATCTAAAATATATTGACAATATCGATGCTGACCACCAGGGATATAGGATTTATGTTCGCGTGAGAGCGATATTGGAACATTTATTTGCATTATAGTGACATTTAATTTTGCGATACCAGCGTATGACATTTTGTTAGTAATCACTAAAGTAATCGCATGCCGAAAACGGATATTTAAAGTTCTCATTTACATAATGGTACATTTTCACGTTTTGAGTTAACAAACCATATTCAATGATTATTATCTGTGAATTATTCTTCGAAATGATACAGGGTGATTCGAGGCGATAACTTCAACTTTAACATTCCAAAACATACTGATTCGCAATTACGCATTTAATAATTTCATTTTTCTGTAAACAAATCACGACTCAAAATAATAATCGAAATCTCACGACTTGTAAAATTCGACGATATGAATGTAGAAGCTACGTTAGCGAAAACCACGGGTCTGAATACGCCACATTGCTGTGTGGTGCACAACTAACTAAAAAAATTTGGGGACGCAAATTTGTACGAAATGAATTTTTTTAATATTTTTATTTTCAATTATACTCTAACGTAGGGTAGTTAGAGGCAAGAATAAAGTGCTTTCTGGCTAAAAAACGAATCATGGAAGTCAACCCTGGCAAGGCAATCCTAATTAACTAAAAATCACATTTTTTATATCTCTAGCATTAGTTGTAAATAAGTCTAACTCATAGTCTTTTACTAGCCTATTGGATTCATGTAGCATTTCAATGATGGGTGAACAATTAATAACAGAGCAGCAGATCATTTGCGCGTGTCCAATTATTAAGTTTATCTTAAGAACTCTATTAATGGAGCCACATCTTTTATGCTTTATGTTGCTAGGAATACTATGAATAAACAGGACACTCTCCAGTCTACACCTCGCACTGAGTCGTGCCATATTGAATGCTTTCAACATACAATTGTAAGAAATCACAAAAGCTTAACCATTATTCTTTAGGAGAGCAAACGTTTCGAAACATCAAACGTTTCGAAAACACTCGCAAACATACCTATATGAATAGAGACCTGCGATCCAAATTGCAGACGGATACTCCAGATGAGATGTAACCAAAGAAGGTAATAAAAGATTCCTAAAACTATTGGTATTCCTATATAAAAATCAAAAAAGACGGTAAACCTTGTGCTCTATTGTTTCATAATGATGACCAAATTTTAAATCTGATGGAGAATAAACACCAAGGTCTCTATACTCATTCATTCTGTTCAAAACAGAACCACTGATTGAGAAATCGTACTCAATTTGGCTTATTTTACGTGTGAACTTATTACGGGACTTGTTTACATTAAGAGTTTTTCTGATTTGACTAAACCACTCAGCACACAGGTAACCAAATAGCCTACAACAAACGTATAAAAAACGACATTGACTGACTATAGGACGTCTTTTAATGAGTATAAATAACGTACCAAATCATGTCAATAAGTCCCACCATAATGACATCATGCGCTTGACGTATAAAAAAAAAACTCATTGAAGGACTGGCCAACACGTCGAAGTCACGACTTTTTCACGTTAATAAAACGTCTCATTTTAAGTATATACCTTTGTGGGGATTAAAATGACCAAAATAGGGGGCTTTCTGAAAAACGCCAATAGCCCCTACACATTCGCACGATTCTGTCCTCGATCATCTGTCATTTTTGTTGTCTATCAGTTCTGTTCACTTTTGCGTCTCTGTGAAGGTGAATAGGACAAGACGAAACGAGAAAGTTTTTTTTGAAGTCAAATTCAAAATAAAGAAAAGTTTTCAAAGGTTAACCTTTTTTATATATGAACAAAAGCAGTTCAAAAGCCGAATTTTGATGCATAAAATATTATTAAAAGGCAAAGGGAAATCCAAAAAAATAGAAAATATACAAGGTGTTCTATTGAAAAAAAATAAGTTTATGCCAAAAAGTTTACTCTTGCTTCATCCTATATACATAAATAAATTCTCAATAAAAGCAGCTTCTTAACCATCCACTTTTTGAATCAAGCTCTTTCTTCATAGCATGTACAGAACCGGCAAAATGGAGCGTTTACATTGAGTTGGGACACCCTTTACTTAAAACAAATTTAAAACACATGTTGGACAAACACTGAAAAAATCTCAAAGAAGCTTTCTGTTTTGTAAATTAGACTCAAGAAATAAATGCCGGAAAATTTATTTAAATGTAAAAAATATTTGAAATTATAAAAAGTTAATTTAAAATTAAAATCAAATTTATATACAAACACTTTTCCGAGATGTTTTGGTTAATTTTGTTTTATTTTATACTTCTTTTCTGTATTAAAGCAATTGTATTTTATGAGTAAATTAAATCTCTTTTTGATAAATATTTATCAGCATTCTCCGACTGGAACAATTAAAATGAGAATTTCATTCACCACCTGTTATTCAATATGTGTCCAATATTCTATTGTTATAGAACAATTGTAACCATAGTAATATTCAACAACACAAAAATTATCGCGATAATTTTTCTGTCAAAAAAAATTATCGTGATCATTTTCCTGTCAAAGTCAAATGAAAATTAACTGGCTCAATGTCATAGCATAAACCATGCAAATTAATTTATATTCAATCCAGTCATACCATCTGGCCCCGTAATAAGTTTTCTGACATTGATTCGAGACAAAATAGCTATACTTACAGGAGTGTCGCAAATGTCGCAAGGGATTTAATTATTTTGTTCATGAAATTCTCCTTCGAATATAACTCGTGCATTGAAAATTATAAGTAATTTTAGACCGATATGCAATTCATGCAATTTGGATCAGAAAAAAGCCCCAAATCTTTTCATCCCAAATTGCATTCGTGCATATCGTCCAAAAATTACCGATAATTTTCAATGCACTTGTTATATTACATACAAAAATATTTTCAAATTCTTTTTTTTAATTTACTTTTTTAAAACTTACAAATGTACCAAAAAAAATTAGTTATACAAGGTTTCACACATAAGAATAAACTTCAGTTACTCAATAATTAGCAAACCAGTTTTTAATGAAACTGAGGCTAAAATAGGCCTTCACTTGTGATCAAAATTATGAGGTACTAACATAGAGCTCCTAAGTAAAATAAACTCTTTGTATGTAACTTACTGATCGAACACCGCACCCGATTTAAACTGTTATTTTCAGCTTTAATGTTGCGTTACATAAAAAGGAGCAGAGTTTTGTGAACAATTGATAAATTTTTTTGCACGTTTATTAAACGTCATTGGTGAAAACCATCTTGACCAAACCTCATTGGTAAAGAGGAATTAGAAAACTGCCTGGCACTCCCAGAAGTTGCAATAAATTATCTCGATCGAAATTTACAGCGATATTTACCAATTTTAACCCTCTGTGTCCTCAAGCAAAAATTGAACACATACAAGCGGTCAAAAAAGCTCAGAGGCGCTAATTATTTAAAAACCCCTATATTTAGTTAATTTTTTACCAGAAGGCCATGTTTCAAATGGCTTTTCACAGTCGGTCACTATGACATTAAGTTGCTCTCTGTTACAGCGTTTGCTGCAGCCTTACACAAAATACACAGCTTGGTAACAGTTAACACATCAGGCAAAAAGCCATGCTATTGATTGTTAAATCTGTTTAAAATTAAAATTTGCTTCATATTGTTATGAATTATATTTTCAAATATATTTGCAGTTGAGCTAGTATACAAGTTGGACTGCAATTTTCAAATAAATGGACTTTCTTCGACGCACGACGCAAAAATTGTAGTATCAAATGGAGCTTTCAGCCGTTCTAGAAATGTCTTCCTTTCTAAATAAAGATTAAACATTTTTGTAAGTAGATCGCAGAGTATATCTACGCATCTTTTAGACCGGGTGTCCAGCAGAACCCTGGACATAGGAGATTAACATTGGAAATCGGTTTTTATTTTTTTGCGCCTGTACGGTTGTTTTGATTGAAAAACTTTTAAGAGTAAAGTTGTAGAGCTTATGGTCAGCTATCATCCTGTAATTTTTTCAATACCACAGTTTTGGCTATTTTTTGGAAAAACGCCTCGAAAAGTGCAAAAATTTGAATTTATCGCGTCACCCCCACCATGCATGTGCAGTGTCGCCAACATAATAATTTCTTATGTCAGACTTAGAGCCGATTTTCCTTTCTTATTTATTTTGAGGGACTATCATGTAGTAATTAACGTGATTATGCAGAGAAAATTAACTGAAAACCTGACGATAATGTTCTTAAATTATAGGTAAGTAAAAGATGCGTTTATAATTATCATAATTAGTAAAAGGAAAATCATTCCAATTTGTGTATGGCTGGTTGTCTAATTCATTTTAGTTTAGTAATACGACAACTACGATGATATGACAATTTGTCTCTTGTCACCAATTAACGGTGTTCGTTGTTGTTGTTGTTATTGAGGTGAATTCATCTGTCTCCAAATGTTTTACTTCAAAAGTGCCTATTTTGCAGTGCTGTGTGACGCGAGGTCCCATCTTGCATGTAAAAAACCCTTGCTAAGTGCTGGACTTTTCTATGACAGACAAAATCTCATTAGAAAACCAAATACAGTGCGCCCCAAAATGCCAATCCACACATTGACAACTTCTCGACGTTCGTCTCGGTTGTCCTGCACTGTATGTGGATTTTAGAGAGTCCAAACTCATTCATTTTGTTGATTTGAGGGACCCATTAATCCAAATTAACATTCGTTGGTGGAACAAATGTTTATAGCAAATAAGCAAGACCAGTAAGCAGATAGCGATGGATGTTTGATCTACTAAGACCAGTTTCTTTCATGTTTTATCTATGTCTCTGGAGACTATAGTGCCTGTGAAAAAAACTCTTTTCAGTGACAACAAATCTTGCCAAACTGGCCACAAACAACTTGAAAAACTGGCCAAAAATTGGTTTCATTCCAATCGATTGCTGCTGAATATGGACAAGGCACAGAGGATGGTGTTTGCATTGAGGGAGATTGGAACCGTAAATGACCACGTATCCCAGGTTAAATTTCTTGGGATTCTTGTGGATGAGAGCGCCAAGTGGGATTTACACACTGATAACTTGGCTTCAAGACTCAATACAAGTTTGTACCTGCTACGTCAGCTTTCAGATAGGATATCTCGTACGGTACTTAGATCGGCTTACTTTGCATCTTTTCATGCATGGCTCTCTTATGCTGTAGTTGTTTGGGGCCACGCCTCGGAGGCTAAGCGTTTGTTCGGACTTCAGCGAAGAGCGGTCAGATTGTTGGCTGGCCTGGGCTACAGGGATGACTGCAGAGCACACTTCAGAGAGCTAGGCATACTAACCCTGCCCTCCATGTTTATATTGGAGAATTTGCTGTTTGTGAAAAATAACATGTATCTGTTTTCTGCTCACGAGGACATGCATGCTTACCTTACTAGAGGCCGAAAAAATTTAATAACCTCATATTGTCGCTTGAGAAGGTGTCAGAATGGTCCTGGCTACTGAGCGGTAAAATATTTCAACTGCCCATAAAAATTAAAGCGTTGACAGTGGATAGTTTCCGAAAGGAAATTAAGCAAATTTTAATGGTAAATATTTTTTATTGTGATGAAGAGTATTTTAAGTATTTTAATCAAAATTATTAATTTTTTTTTCTTCTCTCTGTATAGTCTCTGTATTTTAGGATGTTGACTGTAAGCTTTTAGTATTAAGTAAATAATGGCATCTGGACTGAATTTATTTAAATTTAATTTGTAGACTATTCTATTTTTGACGTATGTACATTGCTGTTTTGGTGAGTGTAAACATGAATAAATTTGAATTGAATTGAATTGAATCTTAATAAAGGTGATAGTGTTTTTATAGGAATAATTGTTGTTATCGGTGTTATTACCTAAATTGTTGGTGAAGTTAGCGGGATTAGGACAAATAAAGCACCTCTTTTTTATTTGAAAATGACCGACGTTTCGACTACTTATTTAGTCTTCAGCAGCACATTTGAACAAGCAGTATTTACAATTTTATGTTGGGCCCAGGGATTTGTTACTATTGAACTTATTGGTTTTAGCCCTGATGAAGACTAAATAAATAGTCGAAACGTCGGCCATTTTCAAATTAAGAAGAGGTGCATTATTTGTCCTAATCCCGCTAACTTCACCAACAACTTATAACTTAAGGACGCTAATTACAACAATGAATTATTACCTAAATTTATGTTACATTTCTTTTTCATGTCCACTTGTTAATTTCTTCCGTTAAGAAATTTATTTATAGATTGATTATGGAAATATACTTATTTTGGTACTTGTTGCACCCACTTTTTCACACACAATTTCCCCTAAATAAAAATGTAATGTATGCAGAAACCTTGTATTTATTGATATTAAAAGTAAGGAAATTAGGAACCATTTTGTTGATACAGTGTAAAATTTTATTTTTATTATTTCTTATTTAAATGTTTCATTAGTTATGTTACCAGCCCAGTATTGTTTTAAAACAATACTGGGCTGGTAATTCCTTTGTTCAAATTCGAGACAACATTGCTGCATTGTTTCCTGAACAACCAATACCAGCATGCAGTTCACTTCAAGCGGTGGTTGCTCGTTTTGAGGAAACTGGGAGTATTAACCCGATATGTTCCTGTGAACGAAAGCGACAACTTCAAGCTGGTGCGGCTCCAGAGGATGAAAATGTGGCAAAACTTGTTGTTTTTGCTGCAGTAAACGATGATCATTCTAAGAGTATTCCACAGATTGGCCAAAAAAATGGACTTAGTAGATCGACCATCCATAATTATCTGCAAAAAGAAGGCTTTGAAAGCTACAAACAAGAGAACCATCAACAACTCTTACCAACCCACCTTTCCCCCCTAATGGAGTTTTGTGAAATCCTGACCGAAAAAATTATTGCAGCCCCAAGATTTGTTAAAAACATTTGTTTCACGGATAAATGCTAATTTGGATTGACTGGCTCTTCAAATCAACAAAATGATCGGATTTGGGCACTCCAAAACCCACATATAATGCATGACAATCGGGACCAACGTCGAGCAACTGTAACGTGTGGATCGGCATTTTGGGGCGCCATGTTATAGGTCCATTTTTCATTGATTGCAATTTGAACGCCAACAAATATGACAATATGCTTCGCAATGACATTTTGCCTGCTGTAGAAGCCATCCAGCCATTAGAACGGGTTTTTTACATGCAAGATGGGGCGTCGTATCACACTGCACTGCAAAATAGACGTTTTTTAAACGAAACATTTGGTGATAGGTGGATCGGAAAGTTTGGAGAAATTAATTGGCCACCTCGCTCTCCGGATTTGAATCCCTGTGATTTTTTTGTCTGGGGATTCATTCAAGATCGTCTCTACCAGAGAAATAAACAACGTGCAAATGTTCAAGAGTTGAAACTTGCCATTCAAGAAATTTGTAGTCAAGTCACGGTGGTGATGTTGGACAATACATGTCGCAATTTTGAACAGAGGCTTGCATATTGTACCTCTGCAGAAGATGATCATTTTGAACAATTTTTCTGATGTGCAACATCTAGTCCTGTATTTTATTTATTTGTTTATTGTTCTTGTTTACCTCTGTGTTTAATGTTAAACACATGGGTGGTTATTCACTTTCTTTGTAGTATGTAATTAAATGGTTCTTTTAAGAGCTGCTAATCCGTATTTTCTTTTCGCCAATTCCACGATAACTCATTTGTAGAGTACAATCACATTTCAAGCTTGGTTCTTGGTTTGCCCAACAAATGTACACCCAACTCGCCGTCCTTAATAATTCTTAACATTAACCTAGCTTTTAGCTTTACCAATGACAAAGACAAGAGACATATCGTCGATTCGTTGTCTGTTGCTAATCTAAAATGAATTAGACAACCAGCCATACACAAATTGGAATGATTTTCCTTTTACTACTTTCTTCCAAAAAACAGCCAAAACTGTGGTATTGAAAAAATTACGATTGATGATAACTGACCATAAACTCTACAACTTTACTCTTAAAAGTTTTTCAATCAAATCAACCGTACAGGCGCAAAAAAATAAAAACCGATTTCCTATGTTAATCTCCTATGTCCAGGGTTCTGCTGGACACCCGGTATATAGGACGGAATATCATCTTCACCCGTGGCTTGTCCAGAATTCAATCTTTCTATACTCTCTTTATCCTGCTTCTGTGTATAA